>PVIW01004893.1:0-119211 GCA_004026585.1 Noctilio leporinus
TATTTTGGAGATCAGACCCTTGTCTGAGGTATCGTTGGCAATTATGTTTTCCCATACAGTTGGTTCCCTTTGAATTTTGCTGATATTTTCTTTAGCTGAACAGAAACTTTTCAATTTGATATAGTCCCATTTGTTGATTCGTTCTTTGATTTCCTTTGCCCTTGGTGAAGTATCAGTAAACATATTTTTGTGTAGGATAAAAATGACCTATTCTCAAGGTCTTCCATTTCTAGCATCTGTGGTCCTTTCAAGCTATATATCTATCTTTAAGAATAGAATATTGTCTTCTATGTACACATCTCTTCACACTTGGGAAACTTAATACCTCCTGAGGAATTTCACTTTGTGCAAGTATTTCTTCCACTGATCTGAAGTCTATCTTCCTATATCCTATCTCCAGAAGTCTTTTTTTTCACCCCATGGTTGCAAACATGAAGTCTAATAGACCTCTCTTCCTGAAGACAGCTTCTTGAACACTTGTGCACAGAAGACACAGCCCCCTTTGCTCTCTCTTCTGCCCACCCAGCCTTCAGGTTTTCAGGTCCACCTCACTGCCCTGGTCTTCTCTGAATTTTATCACTTCACCTGTGTCTAAGGTCAACTCTCCAAGACAATTTCAACAACAGAGTAAAAAGGCCTGGAACCTTTCTCTAAATACCTTACTACTACCACTGCAGCCTCAGACTAAAGCAATTTAAGAATGTTATCAGTTTGTGAACTCAGTTTTCTGCTAAAGACTTCTGTGTCAAAACTCTCTGATCTCAGAAAACATGGCACCATCCTTAAGCCCACCTGAACAAATAGCTTAGTTTGTCTGGAATTATAAAACGGCCAAGCAGGAAGTGGGGGAAAATAAGACTCATTCTGAGTTCCCTAAGGTAGAAAGGTACCAATAGAGAGAATAGAAAACTGTGACCCACTTTAATGTTCTCTATATTTCAAAATGAGCAGGTTCCTATCGAAACTTCTAGAACTAGGGTTTTGAAGAAATGGTAGGCTTTAGATATGCAGGGAAAAGACAAACTCATTTCATGCTGCAGAATGATTTAAGCAGAGATCATGGACACAGAGTCAGCCACTCTTGAGTAAGGGCAAGGTCCACATAGGGTTGCCTGAGGGACCAGGGCTGGAAAGCAGGCTGGGGTCACAGCATAGAGGCTCTTAAAAACCAGGCTGTTGAAGTTCAGTTTTCACCCTAGAAACATCTAGAGTTACTGAAGTTGCAAAGCAGGAAAGTCACATGATGAACGCTGTAACTTTATAGAGATAGTACAGGCCTCTACACATCAGGCATTTAATCAATGATGCTGACCGGACACACAGATTCAAACTGCCAGGAAAGACACATCTTGTGACCTAAAACTTTCGGTGAAATCCACCTCAGCAATAATTCACTTTATCTTTCTAATTCAATTAAGTACAAAGAAAGCAAAGGATACAAAGACCGTAATTCAAACAAAGCTTACTGCCTGGAAGGTCCAAGACTCCCTCAATTCCCTCCTAAATCAAAGTGCACTATTTTGCAGAAAGCTAAAAATGATATAGAGGCATTAAATATTTAGTCTTTCCATTTGCTATTATTGTTCACTAGTTACTCAGCTGTAACAGCCATTAACATGCCGAAAAGGAACTGCATGTAAATTCATCTCCGGTCTGGGAATACTGCTGCTCTGCTGTGCTGGCTGCAAGCTACACCCAGCTCCGAAGCACCGATTCCCCGTAGGCAGGGCCTCACTCATAATTTACAAACGGTTATTTTTCTAATTAATCATTCATCAAAAAACATAAACAGCAATAGGGTGTGAAGTCAGTGCTAGAAAGAAAGAAAGAAGGAAGGGAGGGGAGGGGAAGGAGGGGAAGGAGGGGAAGGAGGGGAAGGAGGGGAGGAAAGAAGGAAAGAAAGGAAAGAAAAGAAAGAAAGAAAACAGAAGGGGGCACAGATCTGTCATTTACTCTATGGAAGCTATGAACCAGAGCAGCAACCCGTGGTCCAACTCAGGGCCACAACAGAGTCACCAGAGAAGGCTCCTCCGGATTTACGGGGCTGCCACTTTGGAGCAGGACTTGCCCTTGTCCCAGGGTACAACTGCCCCTCAAGCACTCTAGAACAGATAACAAGCCTGTAAGTGAGATCCGCCCAGTGCTCCCCCATTCCTACCTAATCATCTCCTCACATCCCCTTCTCCTCTTCCAGACACAGTTAAAATACTTCTCCTCAAGGAGGGTCCATCATGCCATAAGAACCTACATGGCAATTTCCAGTCTCAAGATGCCTAATACAACTCGACAGGCCCCTGAATATCCCCTGGTGCAGTCCCTTCACGTTGTGGTTGGGAAAACAGACCTACGGAGGTTCCAGCATGTCCACCATCATCTGCTGAACATGACTTGAAGACTCTCCAAGGAGAGGCTTTGTTTTTTCTGGATGGGCTGCCCCTTTTTCACCTCTGTATTGATTAACAGAATTGCAGTGGCTGAATAATTACAATACTGCTGCTATCTTCAGCAGACATATGCAAGATCTACCCACCTTTAAAGATTGGCTAAGTTTTAAATATGTAAATCAAATTTCTGAAGTGGCTGCACTAAATCAGTACTAAATAAGGTAGTATTGGTACTAAGTTACATTTCTAAAGGGATACAAACACCCAGTGTTTTCCCAACCACCAGGATTGAGCTACCAGACCCTGGTCTGCAGAGAAATCAAAACGTTCCTAATTCATGTCAACTTGGAAAACTGACTGCTAATAAAAAGGCAACAAAGACAGGAACAGTCCTCACCATTTCCTAACATTAAAACCCATTCTCATGAGGCCTTACATTCTGGGACAGTGTGTGACAGTATGACATGCAAGGAAGAAATGGGCTCCAATGATGAGACTGAAGTTTTAATACCAGACATATAAAGCATAATCATTGTTCAGTTTTTTCCACCTGTACAATAAACATATCCTCCTCGCCTACACAGGTATACTGTAAGGAAACAATATCCTCAGAAAGTATAAAGTCACCCCAACGTGGAATTCTAATGGAAGATGACCTTACTCATTTATTCCTATCATAGCTAGGATATTATATGGTAATTAGTTAACAGTTTAAGTTTACTTTGTGCTTAAAACATGCAAGGCACTATGCAAAGCACCTGGCATGCATTAACTCATCTAAACCTCACAAAAACCAGAGTAAGGACTATTATAACTCCATTTCACAGATTGAGAAACTGAGTCATGGTGGTTCATTAAACTGTCCAAAGACACCTATCTAGTAAATGGAAGAGCAAGCATTTGAACCCAGGCCTTGTGAATGAGTGACAGCATTCTTAACCACAAGTCTCTCTCTTCACTTAGTGTCTGGGGCAGTAAAAAAGTAAGGAAAACAGGAGATGTTTGACAAAGAAGAACAGAACCTAAATTGGTGCTAAGAGAAATCTGATCAGCTAATTACACCAAGGTGAACACAATTATTTTTTTTCCTAGATGCCTGGAACGGACAATAGGATTCTGGAACAGGTAAGATAAAAGTACAACCTCCACATTTTACAGATGACAAGGGTGGGGAGCAAAGCTTTGAGGTGATTTTCCTAAGTTCACTTACAGGAACTGCAGCCCACGTCTCTGAACACCCAGACCAATATCCAGTGCACAATTCAGTGCCAATTTATAGATTTTGGTCTAATAGTATGGCCTTAACAAGCATGATTAGCCAGTACTGATAAGGCTGATTCCAAGAGGCTAATCAAGCTTACAACAGGGCATCCTAACCTTCACAGATGCCTTGTTCTCCAAAGAACCACTGTGTTGGTTCTGGAAGAGTGTTTAAAAAGCAGACCTGGGGAATTCTTGTGCACTACTGGTGGAATTGAGAAATGGTGCAACCACAAAATGAAGGTTCCTCAAAAACTTAAAAATATATGTGCTATATGATCCAGCAACTCACTTCTGGGTAGATCTCCAAAAGAACTGAAAACATGGACTCAAAGAGGTATTTGCACACCTGTATTCATTAGTAGGAGACATAAGATAAAAGCACTATTACAAGAGACATAAGATTAAAGCACTTAGAACATTCATCAAAGGATGAATGGGTATACAAAATGGGGCATACACCTACAATGGAAGGTTAGCCTTAAAAAGGATAGAAATTCTGTCACATGCTACAACTTGGATGAACTTAAAGGACATTACACTAAGTGAAATAAGCCAATCACAAAAAGACAAAGACTAGTCAAAGTCATAGAAACAGGTAGTAGAATAAAGCAAACGGGCTAAGGGAAAGACAAAGGGGAGAGTTGTTGTTTAATGGATATAGAGCATCAACTTTCAACCTTTTTCATTTTATGCCATACGTAAACTAATTACTGAAATTCTGCAACATATCAAAAAATATATTTGTGGCAAATCTGACCCAAAAAATAGGTATACTTTTGATCCATTTACACTTGTCATTATTTCACCTGACAATCCAAGGGAAAACAGGTAAGTGCCTCTGACTAAATATCAGATATCACATGTTTTAAAAATTCTTGTAGCACACCGGTTGGAAATCACTGGTACAGAGTTTCAGAATGGCAAGATTAAAAAGTTCTGGAAGTTTATTTCACAACAATGTGATCATACTTACCACTATTGAAACTGAACTGTACACTGAAAAAATGGTTAAAATGAAAATGTAATGTGTTTTTACCACCACAAAAAAAAAAAAAAAAAAAAAAGACAAAAATAGGCCTTGGACTAGTCATATCAAGCATCTGTTCAAAGTAAATTCAGACCAGACTTTATTTGAACTCAAACTGATTCAGTGTATTTGTCAAAATACCATGACAAAATACTCCGACAACTCTGATGATCCCCTACCTATGCAACACTACCTAGGCATTTGTGAATGAGTCAATGAATGTCTTGAACCAAAGAATCTCTTCTGGAGAACAACCACTAAGGGATTTCTACTTGGTGTAAGGCAATGTACCTGAACCCACTTCACTCCGAGAATAATACACACATGCAATTATATTTTTCCAATACAACAACAAATAAAATCAATGATATCTAAAAACACAAAGGATGGAAAAATGTAAGATCTACATTTTTAAAAATATACAATGGCAAGAGAAAAAACTGAAACTAGTTTAATCAAAAAAAGGTAATTATTTGGGGGGAAGAAGAGGCAAAAAAGGGGAGCAGTTTAGTCAAGAAACTAGTATAGAAGAACCATGGACATGGACAAAGAGTGGGACTGACTTTTTGCAGGAGTGGGTGGGTGGGGAAGGGGACAGAGGGGAGTAAAAAGGGAATGGATGTAATACAACAATAAATTATATTTTTTAAAAAGGTAACTATTTCATTCAAAAGTACTTCTGTGTTACAAAATTTTTTTCATTATATGTAAATTCACTCAACCAAGGTAACATTTAACCCTTTCATCCAGGTAAATAACTACAATAAAGTAAAATTATATATAATATATAATAATAAATTTTATTTTATATTATATATATACATTTATTTAAAAAATAAAAGAGAGGTACATAACTAACATGCTCTTCTCCTCCCTGGAATAAATGGTTATTGACAATAGATAAACAATTACATATTTTACAAGTGTACCATGGAGAAATGCAAAACTGTCCACTCTTTCCTTGATTTCTTCTAAGTTTGGACCATTCCCAAAAATATTTTTTCATTCCTTAAAACTACCAATCTGAAAAACACATCTTAATGTTAAGAAGTTTTCTGTTTGTCTGCAAAACAATCTACCATACACACACTACTCATTTTCCATAAAATCAAAATGCATTTCAGCCCTGGATGGTGGCTCAGTGGACAGGCACCAGCCTGTGAACCCAAAGGTCGCTGGTTCAATTCCCAGTCAGGGCACATAACCAGGCTGCAAGCCAGGTCTCCAGCCAGGTCCATAGCTGGAAGCATGTGAAAAGCAACCTTATTGATGCTTCTCTCCCTTTCTTCCTCCCCATTGCCCTTCTCTCTAAAAATAATGGATGAAATCTTTAAAAATAATAATAAATACATTTCAAAAATGTAATAGCTAAGATTACTGAACATTTACTTATCCAAGTGCTTTACATGTGTTAACTAAGTTTAATTCTTAGAACTATCATGTAAGGTAAGGTCTGGAATACCCATTTTGCTGGTAAGTTAACTGAGGCACAGAGGTCCTGTAGTTATGACACAGTGAACGCTGGTAGACAGGTTCTAGAACTCAAGCTATTTACCACTATGCAATGTCATTACCCATGTGGCATCAATGAAAGAAATTGACAAGTATATAGATTCTGCCACATCTCCAGGAAACAGGCCTACGGAGAAACAAAAAGGAAACTTCTTCTCTAGCTTTGTTTTCCTTGTGAAATAGGTGTAATACCTTTGACGCCTAATATAGGCCAGAGTCTGGACACATACACATCACTAAGGTGACAGAGTGGCCAAACACTCTCTCCATATTGCTCCCTCCTTCCACTTCTTGTCTAGAGACAGGCCCTTCTTTGTCAAACAAACTTTCCCATCCCCCAAAAAATAACTGACTACAGAAAATGTGCAGCATTATTGGCAAAAGCTCAACAGAAGGAGTCAGCATCTCTCTTCTCAGCTGTATCCCTGTCTGAAATATAATACAATGGGCAGGTTGTTTCTTTGAAATAGATGGATCTATGGTTTGAGGGCCGCACAGAACATAAATCTGTCTCTGAATGGCTCATACCATGTCTTTCTCGTTTTGTGTGCTATTGTATGCTATCTGGCAATATATCTGTCACAGCTCCACTTCCTCCCTTCCACAGGAACAAAAGTTGAGAGGGATTGGAAATACAACCCCAGGCACAGTCTTATAAAGGCAGCAATTGAGTTTCTGAAAACTTCAGGCCAACTCTAGGCAAGGCACCAGTTCAGCTTCTCTGTACAAGAGGCAATTTGGTTAGGTAATAACCCCATTTCGTCATCTTTTTTGTTCAACTTGCAATGGAAATCTTATCAGAGAAAGCATCATTTCACATAAAATTACTTGAAAAGAGACAACTTGAATGTTGAGCTCCAAATAAAATATAAACTGTGATTTGCACGCACTGGTCCTTGGCAATAGCGTAAGCTGTGGACAGTCTATAGGTAATTCTAGGTTCCCCCCGAAACTATCTGTGTAGCCTCAGGGGAGGCTAAAAATGCTAGCTGTACTGCTCTCTGTCTTCTCTCTGGCCCAGGAGACCTACAGACCTGGCTTCCTCCAAGAAACGCCTGCATAAGGATCAAGGAGAGGACAAGCTTTTCCTGTGCCTGCCCTGAAGAATACTGGCCTTTCAGATGAGCTCTTCCAGATTTCACAGGTCAGGCTGGGAACTTGGAAGAGTATTACAAAAGCACTGTCTTCCAGCTCCAAGTATCTTAAGAGCAATTTATCAATATCACTGCCAGCCTCACCCCATGCGCTTGCTTTGGAATAACAACTGCCTGGGATCTCAGAAAGGGCTTTCCCAGAAAACTGGCAAAGATCCCCAGGTTTAAATTACTGATCCCAAAACTCAACACAGATCCTCAGCCCATTTGAAAACTGCACTTATAAAAACCACCATTCAGGCTCAAAGCTACATGACTTGCAAATGATTCTGCTTCTGTCTAAGTTTGCTTTTGGTGCTTACATCCCAGGCAATGAATGAAATTTAATACAACTACAAAATTAACAACAGATGGCCTAGTACATTTAATCTAGAGGAGTCAACAACATAAGCAATGTCTCCAAAAAATTAAATCTCCCAAGGAAGGCTGTAATATCTGAAAAGAACCATAATAAAAACTGGTGGTTTTTAAAACAAAACTCAAAACTAGATTAGATCACCAACTGAGCATTACCATTTCCCTAACCATGTAAGCTTCTTGGTGAGGACAAAATACCATCTTTTCTCTTGACTCTTCAAAATAGACAAATTTCTCTTTCTACAGCTCTACAAAGCAATACTTTTACTACTACTTTGTAAAAGCTGATTAATGCTGGGTTTTCTAGTTAAGCACTCTGGTTTTATAATAGTACACAACAAATTTGAAAACAATTATAATATAACAAAATATACTCAGCATGAACTTTAATAATGCAATCCAGCTTTCCTTAGAAGATTCACAAGACAGGAAAAGTTGGGTCTTGGATGCATTGTTGTAAATACCAGTCATTGCTATTATTCAAAGACGAGTGATGGGCAGCTCAGAAACCAGTGAGGGACCACTAATTCTCAACATGAGGCAAAGCAACTCACTTCTCCAAGGTTCAGGATCTATTTAATCATAAAGGTAGAGTGGTATTCAGAAGCCCTCTAAAGTCTTCCAGCTTTTACAGCCTATATGTCTTCAGAAGTCCTTAGATGCAAAGAGCTTTGAGTAAGGTGTCAAAATAGACCAAATTTTCTGTCTCTCTAGGAGAATTTTACATCAGTTGGTAATTCTCGAGGAAACTTCATAAACAGGTACCAAAATTGTCCACTGTGGTTTTTTCAGGATTAAGTGCAAAACTGCTGTCATATAAGAAGCACAGTAAAAAATTTCAGGGGGAAAAACTGAGTTTAAAAAAGAAAGGCCAGTGAAAAATTCATTAACAAGAGAAATGAAACTCTCAAAGAATAATGAAAGAAACCATTCTTTATTTTCAGTTTTTCCCCACAACATGGGTTGATGGCTGCCTTCTCATTCAGAAAGTAAGCCATACAGAAAAGGAGTCAGAGTACCACACTTGGGCTATTTAAAAGGGGCCAGTGCTACCAGAGATTCCTTACTAGATCTGCTAAGGACCCCAGAACAGTGAAGCAAGGACTGCCTTTCTCTGGTGGTGTTGCAAAAGTGAAAATATTATCAAGAGCAAACTGTGATCAGATGAGTTTCTCCTCTATTAAGGTCCTGCACCACTGCCAAGTGTCAGTCACAGGACTGAAAATACCAAGACTAACAATAACAAAAGCAACCATAAAAATATGCAGAAGCCTAAATGTACAGGATGTTCTGATATATCCTCAGAGTCTGTCCCCACCAACACCCTGTATCCTGATGCTCACCATTATGCCTCTCAGTCTCAGCACAAGCTGTCTCACCCGTGACCAAGCACATGGGCTACAACAGAGTAACTCGGGCAAAACAGCTCACCTTCACCACATAACTATGCCTGATTTCATTATGCCACCCCCCACCCTGTAACTTGGCTTCTTTTTGCTCAGTAAAAATGAAATGATTAGATTCTCAGCCCTTATCCCCTATCCACCTATCTCATGCCCCTGTGATGAATTCTCAGGAAAGATACACTTCTAATAATAGGAATAAAGTTGAAGTAACATATTTTTGCATGCTTACAATGTGCCAGGCACTGCTCTAAATAATATAGAGATGTTGCCACATTAATACGGTAGGAAATCAAGTCACCCCATTTCACAGATAAGGTCATTGAGCACAGAGCAGTTAGTCATACAGCACAGATGTCATATCAGACCAGTGCCCAGAGCAAGGCAGTCAGTCTTTAGAACCCATACTCTTAACTGCCATGCCACTATGCTTCTCAACAGAGGCAACAGGAACAGACAACATATAAACTCCACAGAAGGTATTTAGAAAACATCTGGTCCATTTGTCTATTCCAGGAATCTCTCATGAAATTGCTTTTCATCTATTATATGCTAAATAATAAGAATAGGATCAGAATAGTCAGGGTAACAAAAACATAATCTTCTCAGCCGTATCCCAGACACAATGTGTGACCTCTGTCACTCGCTAATATGCCTTTGATCTTCTACTTAAAATATAGAAGACACTCTGATCCAACTGTGATACAATGGCAAATGGATAGATTAAATGTTTGTAATATGTTGAAAAATATGCATATTTAGGAAAAATATAAACTGACTCTGGTATTATACTTAAATATCCAGGAAAAAAAGTATGCTTTAAACAAAAACAAAAACCACAAAACCTTCAGTTTTCAGGCTTCTAGGTCTTTGACATCAGATTCTCATTCTTAGCATAATAATCCACATCCTTTTTTACGTGAGGAGCACATGCTAGAATATAAACTGATGTCGAATAGCTGATGTGACTTCTGGAGTAACTAACCCACATCAAACCCTGGTACACATTAACTGGTGAAGTTACCCTATAATCATAGTAAGACCTTTCCACTTATGAGAAATACAGGCTATGAACAGAAACAAACGTATCTTTATTCTGACCCAATTCTAGGGCCAAATTCTTAATGAGAATCTTGTCACAAGCAACATACATGGACATAAACTTGGCCATGGACATGGAGGGGCTGGTTCTGGGTAAGTATGAGAGGCAATCCACCAGAAAAGCCGTGACTGTTGCTTAATAGGCTTTGCTCTCTCCATTAGGCCCCTGAATATATGTGGCTGTCAGAGCTCAACCAAACGACTGCCACATAGGCCCACCATCCATCTAGGTTTAGGGAATATGAAGTCAGAGGAACAGGGTTTCCTTTTATTCAAAAGGGTACCCCAAAAAATCAGAATTATCTTCTGGAGGGCAGGCCCCTCATAGTACAGGCAGGCTTCCCCCATTAGGTGAGTACTTTGGGAACCCATCTGTATCAGTGCACCAGTTGGCATTGTTGTGAGAGGCTACATTTGGCTTCAGTTAATTTTTTTTGAAGACTCTTTCAACACATTGCCCATTTCATGAAAAGTGATTTACAAGCACACCACCTACCCTAACAGCACTAAGTGTTCAAACACAACATGATGCCATGGCCCACCCTCCCTATTCCCCTAATCTTGCCCTTGTGACTTTTGTTTGTTTATTTGTTTCCCAAGAGAAAAAAAAAGGCCTCAAAGGAAAAAGTTCTGCCAAGACGGAAGAGATGAAATAAAAAATGGCAAAAGCATTAGAAGGCATCAAAATCAATGATTTCAAAAAATGTTTTGAGCAGTGGGGGAAATAAGTCTCAATAGTTGTATTGCATCAAATAGAGTACTCTGAAGTACTCTGAAATAAATACACAGTTTTTTATAAATAAATTCCAGGTTTTCTTGGGTCCCACCCTGTATAATCCACAGCCAGCCTATCATTCCCTTTCTTTTCTTACTGAAAGTGCCAGGAACAGGTCTGCCACTTTCCTCTTTTAGTGGCATAATCTCCTGCCTTAACCAAAGTGTCCCACTAAAGCATAGAATACAATCCCTGTTTCTAAAAACATAGTCTTTATGAAGATTTTAAAAACAGTATCTAGAGCTAAGCACAACAGGAAAACAGAAAATTATACAAAGAGTTCAAGTTGAATTCTCTAATGAAAACCTTTAGCACAATTTCATTCTGGGAACAAACTCTAGAAACATGATGGACACAAGCTATAAAGTGAAGTAACTCAGTAGTCACACAACAGGCAACGTAAAATGAGTTACTGGTAGTCCAAAAATTCCCAGAGGTTCCCAGCACAGTGAAAGCCCAAAAATCACAACTGGCTTCTGGCTGCTCTCTCCAACAAAGGACTACTTCAATTCATATGCCTGATCCTTGCAACAGAAATGCCAAAACCAAGAAAGAGACGGAAATGCCCACAGCCTACGAAGATACTTAACTCTCGTGATATGATGGGCATCTCAATCCCTGGGTCTCTTGGCCATTGAATTGTGCCACACCACCACTGGAAACCAGTCAGGGAGTGATGTCAGCTCCTGGCTGAAATAAAGAATATTTATAGAGGACTGTCTGAGGAGAAGCAGCTTATTCACTCTTTGACATGTTCTAAATGTTGTCCTTGGCTCGTCAAATCCTTCAGAGCTGCCTGCATAGAACACATGATCTTGACCCCTTACAGTTACTCTTTCCCTGAATCATGCTTTGTCACTGGGTTATCAATGTTCACTGAAAGACAGTGTAAAATATATATATATATATATTTCATTAATCAAATCTACCCCACTGAGGAAATTTCTTGAGAAAAGTTATAAATGTTTCCCTCTTTGTTCTGTTATATAAGTGACTCACCTCTACCTATTGCAGAAGCCCCTATCTAGTGTTTTGCCATTAGCTTCAACATGACTATATTGTATTTTCTTTACACATGTTTTCTTTTCCCAATTTCCTCATTTAATTGTTTTAATTTTTATTATCTTTATCTTCACCAAAGTACATTTTTTCATTGGTTTCCTTAGAGAGAGATGAAGGGAGAAAAATATCAACTACCTCCTTCCTATAAGCGCAGATCAGGGAACAGAACAAATCTGCTACGTAGGTATGTGCCCTGACCAGGAATCAAACATGCAACCTTTCAGTTCCAGGATGATGTTTCAATCAACTGAGCCACACTGGCTAGGACCTCCTCGTTTTATTATTTTATTATAAATCCACTGCATTGTACATTTTCTTGTAAACCAGCACAAAGTTTTTTTTTTTCTGAATGACACTGACAATGAAATAAAATAGAACAAAATACCTTAATAACTACAATTGCCTATATAAATGGCTGCTTCTCAGAAATGACCCTTAAAGGAAGGGGACAAATCTAGTTGTCCTAAAGGACCAACTGCATTCTTTGTAGCTTTAATCTATTCATCACCATATCATTCATCATCATCAATCAAAATCCTGAGATCCATCTCAAATTTACACAGTTGTATACTAGGCTGCCAGATCTAAGATGGCAGGCATGTATGTGCATGATGGCTAAAGAGATACTCCCTGTTTAATATCAAATTATCACCTTACAGTGATTGCTTTCATATAAGCTTTTCTATTGAATCATTAATAACCTAGTTGTCAAATATGTAAGATAAGCATTAGTAACCCATTCCACAGGGGAAAAAACAGATCTCTTGAGTGATCTGTCCAAAGCTAATGAGTGCTGGGATGCATGCAGAAGACAATAAAACTGAAATACAAATAAAACAAGTAAGAAACAGACACCCAGTTTGCTTAATTAATTATGCTCTAGAGTTTAACAGAGGGAGGACACACCTGTCCACAACCGTTTCCTTTTTACATTCTCCTAGCTAGAGAATTTACAGCCACCATACCTAATTGGGAATGATGCCAGATGTTTCTGGGACCCCACAAGTTTTTATACGCCAAAATATTCCTAATTTGAAGCCCTAGGCCACAGACACATCTACTTCTAAAGAGAAACCCTAAAACTACTGGGATGAGCAAATGTACACTTACCCTCTGTTCTTTCCTTCTTAAATCTGTATTTATTCTCTGAAGTTCAGCTGATAGCTCAAAAAACAAGAATTTTTTTTCTAACTGTTTCAGGGGGTAAAAATCAGTGATTAGGATCTCTAGAAGCCATATATCAGAGAATCACAGAATTTTAGAGCTGGAAAGAACCTTAGTAATACCAGAGAGGAGTTAAGGCAGAGAGCCCATCTTCAGTCATGCTCCCTCTGTGTCTGAAAAGGCCATTTCCACTTCCTACACTCTTTGGGTCTTGCCCATCAAGCTCTGAATTCCAGGATTCAATGGTAAATTCAAACTTCAAAACATGGAGTTTGGGCATATGCCATGTGGCATAGTTGGTTCAAGCATCATCCCATACACCAGAAGGTTGCAGTTTCAATCCCAGTCAGGGCACAGACCTAATTTGTAGGCTCATTCCCCTGCTGGAGTACAAATGGGAGAAAATGAATCACTGTTTCTCTCATACAGATATCTGTCTCTCTCTTTCTTTCTCTTTCTCTCTCTGTCTCCCTCCCTCCCTTCCTCTCTCTCTAAAATCAACAAAAACATATTATCAGATGAGGCTTTAAAAAATAAAAAAGTTTGGAGATGGGGTATTTATGAAAAGAAGATAAAGCAGTAGCCACTCAGGTATAAAAAGGTCCTAAATTACTTATTTAATAATAGAAATCATAGCAAAGTCACCCAAGTAGAAATGTTGGATCCATAAACTCAAAATATAGAGGGTGCACACGATAAAGTGGCAATAACTTTGCATTTCCTTATTTCACATGCTTCTTATTAATTTTGAAAAACTATGTTTCTAAGGTTATGATTTAACATCAATGTTTCAGATGTAAAGTATTAAATTCTGAGAGCAACCATCGCAGGAATACGACGCTAGAGCAACCATAATCTCTAGAATGTGTGCAGGGCAAACTGCTAAGGAAATTGCTAACTTCACTAACATCCCTTTACATACAGTTTACAACATGAAGAAGGTGTATGATGCTGATCCTGATGCTGTCACACCGACAAAGAAACACATAAGGTACACAAGGACTGCACAAGCCTAGGTATTGTACACAGAATCCAGGAGGATCACCAATGAAGACCCAGGAAAGTCAATGCACTCCATAGCAAGAGAACTGCAGATACTGGATGCAACGGTTTGCAAGATTATTGATGAAGATATCAAATACAGATCATATGTTCTTACAAGAGGCCAGTTTATGGCACAGCAAAGGAAAGGCACTTTGAAAAAGCAAGGAAACTGCTAACAATTGGGACTGAAAAATTCCAAAGAAAAAACCCTCTGATTTTCCTCTTCAATTGCGAAGAAGTCTCAGTAGGACCAAATAGCCAACAGAAGAAACAGGAGACTGTGAGAACCTTAATGAAGTCCCAATTGTCATGAAAATGAAATTTCCTGCTACAATGATGGTATTAGGTGTTGTCAGCAATGAAGGAGATATCATGACCCCACATTTCTTTCCACAAGGCTTGAAGGTGACTGCTGATATTTACCTTGGCGTTTTGAAGAGAAGTAGTTGTACCGTGGCTAAAGCAAGTTGCAAATGGACATCATTTTATCTTCCAACAAGATGGTGCACCGGCACACAATCTCAAAATGGTGCAAGACTTTCTCAGTGGCAATGTTCCTGAATTCTGGTCAAAGGAAATCTGGTCACCTAGTTCACCAGATGCAAATCCTTTAGCCTATTATATATATGGAGCATTTGTGAGAGAAGTTAATAAACAACTTCATTCCAATAAAGAGGTTGTTAACGCTAAGACTAAAAACATTATGATGTCCAAGGATAAAGAAAAGTTAATAAAGTGTGCTCAAGATTCTCAAGTCTAATCAAGTCTATTATTGCGGCAAATGGAGACTTTTTTGAACAATTTTAAAAAATAATGACTGTTCATGTATTTATATACAAGAATACATTTATTTCAAAACATAACATTTTTGTGTTATGTTATTAAAATGTTGTCAATTTATCACATGCACCTGTATGGATTGACAACACCCAAGCTCTACTGTTCATTATGTAACCCAACTGTGAAAGCAGAAACCAGGTCTTCATCTCAGTATCCTTAGATCTGGAACAAAGAGCCTGACATACAAATGGCATTCATTAAGTAAACGGCATTCAATAAATATTCAGTAAGTGAATGAATAAAGTAACTTCACAGCCAACAAAAAGAGTATTAAGGTAGTTAAGTCATTTCCTACCTACACACAACACACCAAACATACCTACTTTATAAAAGGGGGAAAAAATCAGCTTTCAAATATCTTTTGAAGCCAGAGTTATCTTGTCCAACAAAATATACATTTTATGGTATGGTGTCCAGATGGGTACTTATTGGGGTAAACAGTTCATAACATATATAAATGTCTAATCACTATGTCATACACCTGAAATATAATATTGTATGTCAGTTGTAATTTTTAAAAAGGAAAGGATGCCCTGGCTGGTGGGGCTCAAGTGGACTGAGCACCAGCCTACAGACCAAAGTCGCCAGTTCAATTCCCAGTCAGGGCACATTCCTGGGTTGTGGGTGCATGTGAGGTAACCACACATTGATGTTTCTTCCCTCTTTCTCCTTCTCTCCCGATCTCTCTAAAAATAAACAAAATCTTAAAAAAATAAAAAAGGAAAGGAAATTCTGTCCCATGCTGCAACATGGACAACCCCTGAGTACTTTAAGCCAGGAAAATAAGCCAAATAGTATGACTCCATTTACATGAGATACCTAGTAGTCAGATTCATACAATCAGAAAGGAAAATTTGGTTGCCAGGATCAGGAGGCAGAGAGTGAATACGGTGTTATTGTTTAATGAAAATAGTTTCTGTGTTATAAGATGAAAGAAGATCTGGAGATGGTAGTGATGGTTACAGAACAACGTGAATACCACTGAACTGTGTACTTTAAAAAATAGGTTAAGATGTTAAATTTTTATGTGTATTTTATCACAATAAAAAATTTAATCTACCTTATATAAAATGTTTACATACTAAAGAGTCCAAATGATCCAATTTAATTTAAATAGCGGAAAGTAAACATGCTACTTACAATATTTAAATATTAGAAAAAAGTTAAATGTCAAATGATAAAGGGTTAGGTAAATAAACTATAATATATCCAAACAATGGCACTCTATATAGCTTTTAAAACTGATTATACAGAATCTTGAAACCTTATGCCAAAATATTACAATACAATAAATCAGAAAGTCAGGTTCAGATACACTCACCTACATATACATGTGTATATCTTACCGAAATCTGAAGCCATAGGCATTAACAGAATACTCTATGTGTCTCCCAAAATACTGGAAAGATACATATCAAAAAATAAGGTTACCTCTTGGTGACAGAATTACAAAATAACATTTTTACTTTCTGCTTTTTGGGTATTTTCCACATTTTTATACACTAAAAATACATACAAGATACATGCAGAAAGGTCTATAAAAGGTGTATTTTCTAGAAGAATAATATGAACACTATTATAACCATAGTCATGATTTAAGAAATAAAATATAGTACCTCTAAGTCCCCTTATGTGTCCCTTAGTGATCAAACTATTACAGGATTTGGAAAAACCTGACAGGGTCTTTCTGTAAGTATAAAAATGCAACCTGTACTGGGGTGGGAGAAAAAAATTATTTATATTTTTAATAGGCCATGATTTTGGTATTTTTTCCAGAAATGAATTTGTATCCAATCATACTTCCTACCTCACTTGGTATAAACATATGGCTAACCATAAGTTAGGAAAAATGGGCACCATAGGGCTAAACCTGACTTAATTTCAGTACCATTTTTCTAGCTAAGTGACATAACCAGCTACAAATAATTTAACAACAGTTTTACAAGGAACTACAAGCAAATTGATTGCTGGGTCCATGGAAAAGATCCTATTCACTTATCTTAACAACATCTCCACAGAGATTGTATGTGCTAAGATGTATTGGTCTATGTATTTTAATACTATTTGGTAATAGTAGATAGGTAGTTTCCATCCTTCCTTAATATTTAAATTGAGCCAGCCACAATTATCATGTTTGCTAGAGGGTATGGTGGACTATATGTATACTTAAGAAGATGAGTTTTATACAACAGGGATTCCCAGAAAATATTACTTGGTGATGATCACTGGGAATCACTAAAACTGCACTATAATCTTGCTTCATGTTTTAAAATTTAAACATCCCTAAATGGAAGCAACACTGCTTACACGTATCAAAATAAGTAGCAAAATAGAGCCACAAAAACTGAATGGAGGCAAAATAAGTCAAACTATAATCACCAAGAATGAGCTAGCCAAAAAAACAGATTAATATCTAGAACAACCCACTGTACACTCAGTTCTTGGTCTCCTGCTATCCACCGTGAGGCAGCTACCCAGAAAATCACCCAGATAGGCACATCTGTTGCATGACACGTTATTTAAACATTCATTTGCTGCTTGCCATCAGCTGTCATGCCATCAACTGCAACAGTAAGTAACTAAGCCTCAAACAAAAGATATATTAAACTGCAAAAGTTATTAGACTTGGTGGTATTTTTGGAACACTGATGCTTCATCAGACAAACAAACAAGTGTACACTTGTAGCTGAGGAAGCACAGCACAGGCATTGTTATGGAAGGGTAGAGACAGAAGCCAAGCTGCAGAGATGATCAAGAATACAGCTGGCCTCATGGCTAGGAGGTTTATCCCAACAGTAATTAGATAGGAAATGGGATCCAGGGGCTCAGAGAGTATATTCATAAATGTAATGAAATGGAGAAAAAAGGTGGAACACACACAGAAAGTCCCCAACTATCTCCCTATTGCTATAGTACTACAATTGATACTTCCTTTCTTGCCAGATACACTGTCTTAACAGCAAGACTCCAGATCTTACAGGGCAAGAACCACATGCTTGGCTCCTCTTATTGCTCCCCTTATCATGGGAAACATAATGAAGTGCCTACCCATGCTGTCCAGTGCAGATGTCTCGGAACTCAGTTTATAACTTAGAACTATGGCTTAGAACTTAATTTTCTGCCAAATAAACACCTGTTAAAAATAGATGAAAAGGGACATTCAGTCAAGTTGGTGGTCTAGTCAGACATGGCTCATCCCTTTGCATAACCACATCAAAATTACAACTAAATATAGAGCAACCATCAGCCAAAACTATCATAAATCAAGTTGAAGGAAAGTCTGACAACTACAGAATTCAAGAAACCACGTCCATTTAGACTGGTACAAAGGGCAAACACATAGAATCAGCTTGTCCCTCACTCACATGTGGTGGATAAAAATTTAGGAGGGATACCTCAGGAGTTAGGAGTCCCAGCCCCACACCAGGTCCACCAGCCCAGGGTTCCAGTGGCAGGAAGGTTAAGTCCCCACAACTTTTGGCTGCCAAACCAGAGGGGCTTGAATTGATGGAAGAAATTGCTGCAGCCCCAAGCAATTCCTCTTCAAGAACCTACACAGAGACTCACCAACTCAGACTCACTCCCTCTGAGCTCCAGCACTGGGGTAGCAGCTTGAAAGGCAGCACTGCCATAAAGGGAAGAACTGATGTGCCTGGCATCAAGATTAGCAAAGGCTATTTTTCTTTTTTAAGCCCTCTCTCCACAAAGCCAGCAAGCTGTGCCATATCTGAGACTCCAGTGACCTAGCTAACACTGTTTGACCCACTTTGGAGATTCCTAGAGACTCCACTCCTCCCAACTTATGGACCCACCCAAGCTGCTTATGCACAGGAATAACTGGTTTTGGCCCAGGCTTCACAACTTCCTAAATCCTCTCAAACAAGCCACAGCTGCCTCTCCAAGCCCAGCACAAGTAGCAGCCATCTCAGATTGCTTCATAGCCCAGGCAGGGTTGCTTTGGACAAAACACCTTGGCCTGCACCAAAAACAGGAAACCCCAGGGCCAGCACACCCACTGGACAGCTACAGACCATGTCAAACCAACCACCCCCCCACCCCCGCCCTGCACAGCTGATTATCCACAGAAGGCAGAGGCTGGTGGTCAGTGGTCACAGCCAGTCCTTGCAGCTGACTGGCCTGGGTAAATCCCTCCCATTGACCTGCCAACAGCAACCAAGGCTCAACTACAAGAGGAGAGTGTACTCACCCCCCACTAAGGGTGCACTTCAAGTACCCAGTTCAGTGATAGGGGAGACTGTGCTACTGAACACTACAGGACAGCTACTACATTAGGCCACACTACCAAGACATAGAGTCAAAGCAACTCTACCTCATACATAGAAACAAATACAGGGAGGCTGCCAAAACGAGGAGGAGACAAAGAAATATGGCCCAAATGAAAGAAGAGATCAAAACTCCAGAAAATAGTTAAATGAAATGGAGATAAGTAACCTATCAGGTGCAGAGTTCAAAACACTTGTTTTAAGAATGCTCAAGGAACTTAGTGAGACCCTTAACAGCATAAAAAAGATCCAGTTGGAAACAAAGGATACACTCATTGAAATAAAAGAACAATTGTTAGGGAAACAACAGTAGAGTGAACAAAGCTGAGGAATCAAATCAATGATTTGGAACATATGGAAGCAAAAGCCAACCAACCAAAACAACAGAAAAAAAGAACTCCCCCCTAAATAAAAGAGGATAGCTTTCCAACATTTGCATCCTAAGTGTGCCAGAAGGAGAAGAGAAAGAGCAAAAAATTGAAAATCTCTTTGAAAAACTAATGAAAGAAAATTTCCTCAATTTGGCGAAGGCAATAGACATGCAAGTTCAGGAAGTATAGAGAGTCCCAAACAAGATAAATTCAAAGAGGCCCACTCCAAGACACATCATAATTAAAATGCCAAAAGTTAAAAATCAAGAGTGAATTTTAAAAGAGGCAAGAGAGAAATTAGTTATCTACAGGGGAGGTTGCATAAGAATGCAGGCTGATTTCTCAAAAGTAACTTTGCAAGCTAGAAGGGATTGGCAAGAAATATAGAGCATGAAAAGCAGGGATCTACTGCAAAGCTAACATTTAGAAATAAAGAGCAGATAAAGAGTTTTCCAGACAAGAAAAAAACTAAAGGAGTTCACTGTCACCAAACCATTACTACTATACAAAATGTTAAAGGGACTTATTTAAGAAATAGAAGAGGATCAAAACTAGGAACAATAAATAGCAATAGATACATATCTAGCAATAATTGAATCTAAAAAACAAACTAAGCAGACAAGAACAACAGAGACAGAATTGGGGATACAGAGAGGGTTTTGATGGTTGCCAGATGGGAGAGGGTATGGGGCAATGGGTGAAGAGGTGAGGGTTTTAAGAAGTACAAATAGGTAGTTACAGAATAGCCATAGGGATATACAATACAGTAATAGAATAATCAATAAAATATAATTTAAAAATGGGTAAAAAGTGCTACCAAGCAAAAGACATAGTATTTGATCACTGAGAACTTAGGGTATGTAAAATTGGTTACTGAATGAAGATAAAATTTTCTGGAAAATGCAAATGAACCCTTACCCAGTTATATAGCATTCATTCATTCTACAAACATTTGAGAGTTACAAGAATGCATTGGTCTCCCAGCACCACATTCTCAAAGAAGTTCTATATGTATGTACAGAGAAACCTTAAAATATTAGATTATTTGTAAGGTTTTGCAAGAGACAAATATTTTTTGAATATAGACTACTGAATTCTTATATTGAATACTCTGACTTTCCACTTACCAAGAACACAACACTCTAACTCCATGACAGCTATTTTCTAAAAAACCAAAACAATATGGTATAGGTATGTACATTTCATGCAATGACAGAACTCATGAGAGCCTAAAGAACAGGTAATAAACAACATGCCTGGTAAGTCATTTATCTCAAAAATCACTTATGTAAAGCTGGTTTCTGCTAAATAGAGCAACTTGTACAACCAATGTTACAACCATAAAATGTATTATACTCTGCTTATTAATTACTTTACGAATAATGAATTTACAAATAATTTAATCAGAAGCTGGTACTTAAAAAGCTGAACAGAAGGAATTTAGGAGGGAGAATGAAGGGAGAATGATTATACACAGCATAGAGGAAAGCAAACTTTATGGTACTAAAAAGAAACAGCAGGACAAAGTAAGAGATGAAATCAGGGCTGAAGATGGAACTCAGGATAGATTACAGTATCTTGTGTTTCTAACTATGTAAGTGCAAGGCTGGTATAATTCTGTGGTTCATATACTGCATCCCAGACTCCCACAGATCTGAAATTGCAAAAAAAGATCTTGTATCAAATGTCATACAACTTAATAGGTAAGTGCAGTCCAGTACAATAGTATCCATGGACAGTTAGAACAGCTTGAGTTCTATAACCATCATTTCCATTGATCTGTATAAATCTTATCTTTTAAAATGTCCTTCTATGGGGTTTGAATACCACTACTACCTTGAATTTATGTAGTACCATGACCTGAACCCACAAAGTGAAGTAAGAGTGATAGGCTTATAGTAGGGAAAAGAAAGACATCCCAATCTTTCAATGAACTGAAGAACTTTAAGATGAAAGCAGCGGTAGAAAGTGGGGAGGGGAATGTATGAAAGAAATGCAGAGCTGCATATTTAAGGAGTATAAGTTCAGACAGTGAAATTTTACTGGGCCTTAGTTTTACCATTTGCAAAATGGAATGTGTTTTAACTCAGACTGGTACCAACCTGAAAAACAGCAGGTGATGGGTCATTCAAACCTTTCCTGTCTTTCCTTTGATTCCAAAACTAACATTTGACCTATTTGAAATAAAAACCACATAAATTACTGTCAGTTTCACAGGCCCTACTGGTCAACCCCTTCAAATCCAAGGACTTCACATGGGACGCTAACAGTTTATGAAGCTGAGTGGAAAGAAAAGATATAAATTGATTCTTGCATGTTACACTGCTAACCTCAACATGACAATTATGACAAAGGCTCAGCTGTAAATTGATGGGACAGGGACAGGGGGATGACTACATAAATGCTCATCTGTGGAGCTTGCAGTGTAAGAGGCAACCTTGACACACTGGTCCTTTTACAAAATTATTCTCAATTTGCAGGCTTTCTTGGTAGCAGCATTAGACACAGTTCTTTCCACCTACCACTTAACTACTATAATTTACTTGAACAAACAGCCACTCTGAAAAACATAGCAATACTGCCACGGTTAATGTAAAATATTAATGTCTCATTTGTTCAACAGTTCTGTGGAAATTAAAACTTTTAGGTTAATCATATACTGAACAGTTTTAATTAAACTGGTTATAAAACAATTAATTCACAAGAGCTGGCCTGGAACTTTGCCAGCCCTATTGGTTTACTGCATGTAGACAAAACTCATTTTTTTCTCTTTTGACTGATTTAATGAATGCTAATATATGACACAAAATATGCATGTGAAGCTCCTAATACAGTTAGTTAGTCCATCTGGTTTTTCTTGCATTCTCTATTTGTCATTTTTCTTTGATAGCAAAATTGAAAATGAGTTCTCTGTGTTAGAAATTATAATGATGCCGTGTGCCGTGCCTCATCAAAAACTGTTCTTTGTAAAAATCTTCCAGGGTGAAATTAACACCATATACTCTATTTTGGCCGTTACATGGCTGGGACTGAAAGGAAAGTGAGGCCCAACAACCAGGTTCCAAACCACAACTGCAGTTTGAAATAAAACTGGCCTTCCACAGTCATTTCCAACTATTTTTTTCCTGAGGACACTATAAAGTCATGAGGATAAAATATGATTTTTTCCAATATACGTTATCTCTTTTTTTAAAAGGCTTTATTATTTTTAGAGAGGGGGGAGGGAGAGAGGGAGAGGGACATCAATGTATGGTTGCCTTTCAACTGCCTCCAGCTACAGACCTGGCTGGAGACCTGGCTTGCAACCTGGTTATGTGCCCTGGCTGGGGAACCAAACCAGCGACCTTTGGGTTCACAGGCTGGCGCCTTATCCACTGTGCTACCAGCCAGGGCCTGCTTTATCTCTTTTTTATTTATATTGACTGTATTTGGGCAGCAATGGTTAATAAAATTATATAGGTTTCAGATATACAATTCTATAATATATCATCTCTAGATTGTATTGTGCGCTCATCATCCCAAGTCAAGTCTTCATCCATCACCATTTATCCCCAATATATCCTCTTCAATCTCCCCCAACCCTTACCCTACTGTTTCTGTGCCTATGAAGGTTTTTTGTTTTGTTTTGATTTGTCTTTTGCTTAATATCTTTAACCTTTTTCACCAAGCCCCACAAATGCCCCTCCCCTCTAACAGCTCATATAAATAAATAAATATATATTTTTTAAATTTGATTTTAAATATCTAAGGTAAATACTCAAGTATTTCAACAATTAGCTCATTACAATTTTTTTGATTCATTTTAGAATCCATTTATTTGCTAAAGTAAGCACAGTTCAAGCCCTTTGTTGAATATTTAATGCATGCAAAATTACCTTTCTAGCACAGGCTAAGAGATCTATTATCTCCAATAGGCTTAGGAATAGCACTGTGTCTGACCACAATACTGTCAGATTGGTTTTCCAGGCAAGAGCCTAAAGAAAGCACACTCAGCTGTTAGCATCCACTAGAACACACACCTTCCCATCCATCTCAGTCCTCCTGTGAATCTGAATGTTCCAGGCCTTGTAGTGTATCAAGCTCAAGAAATACAAAAGGAACACACCATCCAACTCTTCCGGTAAAAGCACAAGCACAGGTACTTCATCTCAGCTTCAAATCTGAGTAACTATACCAAATCAGTTCAGCATAATTCAAATGGTGGAAATGACCCCCAGCATAATTAGATTAGCTAATACCTTCACATCTGGTATGTATGTTTTTATTTCTGGTTGGACACATCACATGTGAAGCATACCTCATCCAGGCCAAATTAATTAATTTATGAGTCTACTCTCATAAAGCTTTAAAAGCAGTTTGAATAGAAAATTCACCAATATAATTGCAATATATCAGCCAAGGCATCCTGGAAAGTCAGTTTCCCTCATCAAGATAGCAAAGCATAAAGCTGTTTGGCAATAAAGAATATCAGTCCACAGGTTGCAAGCCAGATCTCTAGCCAGGTCTGTGGCTGGAGGCAGGTGAAAGGCAACCATACATTGATGTTTCTCTCCCTCTTTGCCTCTCTTCCTTTCCGTCTCTCTGGAAATAATAAATAAAATCAAAAAAAAAAAAAAAGGAGTATCAGTCTAGGCACGGGACTAATAAAATAAACACCAACATGTAAAAGCCTGATTCCAAACAAGAGGCATTATGTCATTCAAGTTCAGGGAGCCAATTGCCTGAATTCCAGTCTGTAGGTAGCAAAAGTTAATTTTATAAAAATCTGTTGTGATAAATTCTAAAAATGAGCACTTAATAATGTCCACTGATAAAAAGAAACATTTTTCTGGCCTAATCTATTTGCTAGAACAAATCACAATGGCTAGAACTAACAGGAATGAACTAGATGATCACAAATAAATTTTCAACTCTTAAAGTTCTGTAACTATATGTCTTTTTTATAACTAAAATCATAAAATGTTGAGAGCTATGAGAGACCTGAGATTACTACATTTTACTACAAACCCCCTCATTTTGAAAATAAGAAAAAAATAACATATCTATACTAGCCTTAGGAAATTGAAATCAACAGCTAAAATGATATTTACAGATTACACAGGAATCTGAATTAAGTATACCCTTATCACTGGTATTTGAGAGGCACTTTTACTAAATCAAAGCACCTAAAGGTTCCAGCCCTATGAGGTCCATAGCTACCCTCCACCTCCCCAGCATCCCTTTTCTTCTAATGCAGTGATTCTCAACTAGGTTGATCCTGCCACACTGCCCAAGATGCATTAGGCAATGTCTGAAGACACTTTGGGTTGTCACACTTGTGGGATATCTAGTGGAAAGAGGCCAAGGGTACTGGTAAATATCCTACAATGCACAGGATACTCCCCAAACTTACCACAAAGAATTAACCAGCCCAAAGTCAATAGCACTGAGCACCCTGCTCTAAGGGGTCACTGCCACAACCAGCAATACTCAGAATGTACCTAGAACCCAAAAATAATGCCAAGCAGCCATTAGTACCAATTGCCCTAACTCCTAATTTTAAAAAAGCTCCAAACACATTTGATTCTTACTAAAAAAAAAAAGGGTTGTGGTTTTTTTTAAGGAAAAAAAGGGGGAAGAATTAGAAAGGAGTAAGAAGTGCATATGGAAGGTGGGAGGTAAGGTAATATTGGCTTCCAAACAAGATAAAAGGAGCAAATAAAGAAGAAAAATTACCCTCTCCTACAAATCTGTGAAAGCATTTCAAATCATTGCAATTACAGGCACCCAGGAGAATCCCTGTTCACAAGGTATTTTCTCCTAACATGCTATTTCAAGTTAAAATAACAGTGTCACATAGTGGTTGTGCAGCACCATTATAGGTGATAAGCAAATGGCCCAGACATAGCCCAGAACACATGGCACACACATACATGCAGCATTGCAGCATGTTTTTATCATTCCCAAGGACAGCCTTGTTCATAATTCTAGAACACAAAATCCTAACCTATTTTATACCTTGGAACTCTACCTTAGCAAAACCATGAGAACACAATGGGCTGCCAGGTTTTTAAAAGAGAGCAGCTTTTCTTTCCCTTGGTAATGGACCTTAGGCCCTAGGATTTTATAAAGTATCACTACAGTTGCTGCCCTCATTTCATTTATTCACACTTTATTTGTAAAGGCAGGTCATATGATGTTAATGAAAAGAACAACAACAAAAAATAAACTGGCAACACCTGATGATGGCAGGAATCTAATCAGTACTTGCATTTACAGGAGTAAGAGAAAGAACCGACCACCTGAAGCAGCAGTAGTAAGAAAGGTTTCAAACATTTTGCTCCACCTTCCAAAGCACCATAGTTTATACAATAGGAAGCATTGTGGAAATAACAAATGTTTTAATTTTCAAATTAAACCTTTAAGATTTTTCCCTTCTAACATTTCTTGCTAACTTTTCTTTTGGATTTTCACAGTGTTTCAAAAAGGCAAGTTCACCCTTAAGAAAAGTTCCTTCTTACTCTTTGTACTTCACAAATAAATTCTTCCAGGCTTGCAGCCTTCACTCCTCTCTAGTATCAACTTTGTTGGAGATCAAAAAGACTGCCTACATACAGAAAATTCTCTGCAGAGGGACTAGTGTTATCTATGGCAGGGCAACAGTTTCCACCACTGTCATCCCCATAGGGCACAGGGCATTCCTGGGTTGTTCCTTGTTCAACCGCTTTGGTGTGCAGGCTTCCTACTTCCCAATGTTATGGGCTTTTTATAGCCCCTCTGCAACCGAGGTTAGAAAGTGAAGAGCACTATTCCTTTGCCATTAGCTCATCACTGTTTTATACCAGCCACATCCAAATCAGCATCTTCTCGAAAATCAGCTTCTCAGGAATTTACAGAGCCATCTCTTAAAATAAATAAATTCTATATATATCAACAGCTAGGAATGCATCCTGAGAAATCAATAATAGCTGGTTTCCTTCAACCTCACACTCTCTGCCCTTTGCTCCCTGTCTCTACCTAGAATTTGCCTGCTTTATTTTTTTCTCTCCTGTAGGCTGCCACCATAAAGTCCAAAAAGGTTCAGAAGTAAACATATTATTTATAAATAAATAAAGTGTCAAACGTCAAAATTTTAAAGAAAAGCTCCTGCAAAACTCGATGGTATAAATGATGAAAGCCACTGTAAAAAGCCCCTTAGAGCACTAGCCACATACGTACAAAAGGAAAACAGGAGGAAGAGGAAAGCAGGTAGCCCAAGATGAAAAGTCAGTAGGAAAACACAGGCGTCTCTGAAACCTGCCAAGAAGTCCTTCAACAGAACCCAGGAAATGTGAAAGCCCTAAGCCTAGAAAGCTGTTTCTCATTCTTCCTTTTAGAATCCCCTGGAGTTCCTGGGCAGGAAGATAGGCTGCATACCACCAAAGACAAACCAAGCTTAATGTTTCAGTTGGGTGGAAGTTATTGGTTTTGTAAGAGTTTTATTATTGTTTCTAGTCCCTTCCTAAAGTCACTCTATGTTAAGTAGCAAAGTCAATTTTGATGAAAATGGTGAACAGCTAAGGGGACATGGAAAGCTCACACATCAAAGTCACTGGCAAGAAAGAGAAAGCAAGGTGAAATGGGAAAGAGATTTATTCACGCCAAATGGTGATTTAAGGCTCCAAGCTGGATTTACACATCTTTTTTAATATATCATTTCAATGATGAAATCTCTGGGCAACAAGCAATGAAATTTGGCTCTGTGGGTTACTAACTATAAAACCTCAGGCAAGCCAATTAACCTAAGTTTCAGCTTTCCCATCGGTAAGACAGAAATTTTATTCTGACTACGCAGGGCTGTTGTAAAGCTAGCCAAAATGTACAAGAAGTACCAGTCCCATGATGGTTAATAAGTGAGTATAGTGGTATTATTTTGAGAAAAATAATGCTCCCTAAAGAACTGAATCTGATCCTTTTAAATATATTTAATAAAATAAAGGGAGGGGAGAGAAATCATACTCCCCTCAAGGATTCCACAGGAAACAATGTAAGTGTGGACACAATTTAACAAGTGTCTTACCTCAGATTCCAAGGAAAGCTCACACTCATACTTCTTTATGTATTTCTTAACCTTCATTTCTTCTCCTTCCTGCCAAATTCCTCACTCTCTCAAATCCCAGCAGACTAGGAATGTTGTATAAATTACTGGTTTCTTACTTTATTCCTGAATAAGCCAATGCCCTGCATATGAATGGACTTTTATTTCTGGCACTAGTGATTTTAAAGATACTTTCTTAAAACAAAAACCAAATTTCCAGGTCATGGTGTATCTCCAAGGTGGTGTTTTGTTTTGTTTACCTAAGAACATTAGTATCTTAAAAATAAACTTTGCCTACACCTCACTTGTCCTCCTTGAAGTACATAGGAATATAGATATATGAATATCAAAAGCATAATAATTTAATTCACTAAACAATTTCACAGTGGTTCTCAAAGGCCACACTGTTTACACTGGGTAATTGCTATCTCTCTGCAGTGTTTACTTTTTTTTTTTTTTTTTTTGCAATGTTTACTTTTTGAACTATGGATTGGATTTTTTTAAAGAACTTCCCTGGTAATGAACTGAAGAGCCTACAAAGGCAGTTATGCCTATAAGAACAAATGCATTATATAGTACTGTACAGTAATTCACTCATAAATATCCCCAAGTTGGTATGAATTCATTTTCACCACAAAGAAGAGCCTAAGCAGCTAGATAAAACAATGACTAGATGAAGAGTCACGCCATTTCTTTACTATGTGATTTAGTCAGTATAACTTCCAGGTGTCTCATGGTATCTCTGCATCCTGTACAATAGGTTCAGAATCTGGAAAGTTAATAAATGTTAGGAGAACTCTTTAAGTTACTCAGAAGAGAAATACCCCCATGTAATTATTACTTCTAAGCAATGAGCCAGCACCACTAACACCTAAGCCAAACACAAGGATAATAAAGAGAAATACAAGTAGGTCCATCAGTCACCCATTCATTATATATTCACTGAGCACTTTTAAGGGCCAGAATAACTCTATCTAGAAACTCAGATTTATATTTGAAGTAATTCAAACAATAAGCACTTCCAACAATGACTACTACATAATAGAAAAGGGTCATCAAATTTCTTCTGGAACGTACCAGATAGTAAATATTTAAGGCTTTTTGGGTCAGATGGTCTCTATTGCAACTACTTAATTCTGCTGTTGTAGCACAAAGCAGCCAAAGACAGTAACATAAATGAATGAACATGGCTGTATTCCAATAAAACTGCATTTATGAACACTGAAATTTGAATTTCACATAATTTTCATGTGTCATGAAATGTTTTTCCTTTGATTTATTTTCAAACAGTTAAAAATGTAGAAATCTCTCATAACTCATGGCCATACAAAAACAGATAGTAGCCTGATTTGGCCTGTGGCCATAGTTTGCCAACCCTTGTACCTGAGCCCAATGTGATAGGCATTTGGGCAGATGTCTGGAAGAATTAGACAATTTTCCTGCTTTCTAAGACAGAACAAGAGAAGTAAACCAGCAATTGTAGTACAATGTGATAAATGCTAAAAGGAGAGGGATGCCCAAGTGTGACAAGAGCCAGAAGACAAAGCAATCAAGGAAATTTCTCCAAAATTGGCAATGAGGCCTTGATACAAATACTAAAGCAGTTCTAGTTTTTGTATATACCTCAATAAAGAAAGAAACTGTGACTTTAAGAAAAACTTTCACCACCCACACTTGCTAAGACCCCATCAAAAAAAGCCTCCGTGAGTTTTAGAGCGTCATTTTTAATTAGTATTCCAGGCCAGGACCTCCTGTAAAATCCATTCTCTATTAATCTGCCAGGCACCAAGCATGTCCCAAGTGGTGGCTGACTGCAACTCTTAGGGCAAGTCCATAGGTCTTGCTTATTTATTTCACCTAAGTCCTTTAGTTGTCACAGGTAATAGTTTTCAAGTACTCTGTGATAGAAA
This sequence comes from Noctilio leporinus, assembly GCA_004026585.1. Classification (NCBI taxonomy): domain Eukaryota; kingdom Metazoa; phylum Chordata; class Mammalia; order Chiroptera; family Noctilionidae; genus Noctilio; species Noctilio leporinus. The sequence goes on from PVIW01004893.1 coordinate 29,707, forward strand.
GAATCAAACATGTTTTTCCCCCAAATGAAAAGCCAAAGAAATAATAAGGTTAGCCAGAATCTCAAATATTTGCCTGCACCCCACTGGTTCTGCCTAATCAAATCAGGTTTATTGGAGGGTCACCTCTAATTAGCACCACGTTTTATCTGCATTTGGAAATGTTTAGGCAGATTTATTTTAATTACATCAGAACAAACTAAGCCTGAATCTTGAGACTCTAATTGTCACAACTGTCTGCCCGGATGTTTTGTTCCAAGAGGGAAGCTGATGGACCCAGGAGCCTGGCTGACATCATCAGCTGTGTATTTAATTAAGGCAAGATGAAACACAGGCAGTCTGAAAAGAACGGTGGGTCACAGTCTTTCCCATCCAGATACAGAAAGGCTGTACCACACATGAAAAACTAAGGAGCTATAAAGGCTTAAACCTTCCCATTCATCCGGCAGAAAGAAGGACTACCTTTCCTGATGTCCAGTAAGGCAAATAGTGTGAGACTCCGGTTCTCCATGAGCCCTCAAAGTCACATGGAAGGAGAATCAACAACTATCACCTCCTCCTCCAAGCCAACAGGCCACAGATCCCTTAGAATAAAATACAAAATAAGCCTTCACAACAATGAATGGCACACACATTCCCAGTTTCTATCAGATGTACTGGCAACTAGCTTCCATTCTTCAATGTTTAAGCGACCCAAGATTTCATGGAATAGCCAAGACCCTTTAGTGTGTCAGCAGGCTTCTGTGTTCTGGTATCTTAACATCAGATTGCATCAAGCTTTGACAGTTCCTTTATTTGAAATACTTGTGGTAATAAAATTTTTCTCCCCTCCCTCCTCCCCAGGAAGAAGGAAGGAAGGAAGGAAAGGAGGGAGGGAGCAAGTCTGATGTTGGATGTGTGAGCCAACATCAAACTCAGGTATTCAAGCAAGTTCTGCCACTTGAGACCACAAAGGGAATAAAGTGGACCCAGGATCTGGGTGGCTCTTTTCTTAGTTTCTTCTCCCCAAGAATCAATCTCTTCCAAGTTAGGGAGGACAAGGGCTATGTCTCATTCACCCCTATCCCTGTGGTTTTCCCCTATGTTAGGTGAGTAAATCAAAGATTAGAATATACAGTATGTGCTGTGCCTTATTTTTAAGGAATGAGAAAATAAAATGATCTAAAAAAAAAAAAAAAACAGAAAAAATGTGAGCAGAATAAGCAAATTTTAAAATGTGAGTAAAGTTAATAAATCTGGATAAAAACCAAGAAAGCACAAGATAGGTGTTTCTGACTGTATCAGGATTTGCCCTCGACAGACAAATTGTCAATCAACCTATTCAGGGATTGTCAGGAACCTGTGCCTTTGTGGCAACACCAGTCAGGAACTCATTTCACTCAGGCAGCAAGGTCTTATTTCCCAAAAGCCTTTCCAAAAGATCTAGCAGTCAGCTGTGCATGGACTTCTATGGCTCTGAAATGAACCTGTGTCACTGCTGAGGTCACCACACAGCGGGGAAAAGGAAGAGGAGTCATTTGTCAGGAGATCCCAAGAAAATTGTTAAACAAATCCCATCAGTCAAGAAAGCTGAAGGCAGAGAAATGAAATAACAAGGACGTGCAGAGAAAAGAAGAAATGTACTGCTGCCACCATCCACCAACCCCATCTTAACTTCCCGTTTTTAATGACAGTGCTTGACAATGAGGAGCATATTACATCAGCAGCACTGCTGAGGCGCTGCTTGAAAAATAAGATGGTCTTCTTTTCCGTCTCCTCTCCATGTCTCTTCTTGTCCAGCACGATCTTGATCTGTTAAAGCTGATTGATCCAGTTATTACTATAAGCCACAGTCCAAGTCCCTGTCCCAGCCAGTTCCCACAAAGTCACAGCTCCTTCCTGAGAAACCAACCACTGATAGCAGGGGGCCCTCATATATTATCAATATTGCACCTCAGGCCAGCCATCCCATCTCTAGTTCACCTTTGAGTAAGGGCCAAAAGGGGACTGCACTCCCCAGAGTTCAGGATGCATCAGAATCACCTGGAGGACATGTTAAAACATAAACTGCTAAGCCCCACCCCCAGAGTTTCTGACTCAAAAGGTCTGGTGTGGGGCCCAAAAGAGCCCACATTTCTACAAAGTTCCTGGATGATGCTGATACTTCTGATCTGTAAAGAATAATTTGAGAACCAGTGCAATAAATTAATGAAACACAAGAAAGTCAGGAAACTGCTGTTTTCAGGGTTTTTAAAAAATATGACAGCCCCAAAATTAATATAGAGTCTTGAGCTTTTTGTATGTATAAAACAGCTGCCAAAATCCTGAAGTGTTTATCTCGTTGTAGAAGCAGCCGGTTGTGATTCTGCACTCAGCCACAAAGCAGAATTGTAGTTTTGGGTTTTTGTTTTTCATTAACTTGAGGATTTCCTGTTTTATTACTGTTTTAGCTTCTAATTACTGGGCTGTGAAGTGCCAAATGGTCAACAAGCATCCCTATTATTACTCAGGTGTGCCAAATGGTATGCGCTCTGAAGAGCACCTTGTCTTATGGGACTACTGGACAACACACAGATGCCTGTGGATATGGATACTCACCTATTACTATGACAGGAACACAACCTCTACCAATTAATCTTTCCAAAGCATGAGCACTTATGGCCTTATTCCCTTGTCTGTAATCCTGTTATCTGTCTGCACAGTTTATAAAACTCAACTCTAACATTTTTCTTTCTGGTTCTTTAAAACATACAGCTAATATCATCAAAGACAAAACCAGAACACCCCAGTTAGTGAGTGAACTGAAAACATAAAAACCATAAGGGGGAGGGGAGAGGCAGAGGCAAGGAAGGGGAACAGTTTAGACAAGAACCTAGTATAGCCCTGGCTGGTAGCACAGTGGATAAGGTGCCAGCCTGCGAACCCAGGGGTTGCTGGTTCGATTCCCCAGCCAGGGCACATGGCAAGGTTGCAAGCCAGGTCTCCAGTCAGGTCTGTAGCTGGAGGCAGGTGAAAGGCAACCATACACTGATGTTTCTCTCCCTCCGTACCTCTCTTCCTTCCTCTTTCTCTGGAAATAATAAATAAAATCTTAAAAAAAAAAAAAAGAACCTAGTATAAAGGAACCATGGACATGGACAACAGGTGGGACTGACTTTGGGGGGAATGGGTGGGTGGGGAGGGGGACAGAGGGGAGCAAAAAGGGGATGGATGTAATACAACAACAATAAAAATAAAAATAAATAAATAAATAAATTCTCAGTTCATCCCCTCCCCCCCCAAAAAAAACCCATAAGAATTTAGGTCAGTTTAAAGGAGGAGACATCACAGATAAGAAAAGCTACCATAAGCACAGCTATGCTGTGAACTCCCAACCTTTCCCTGAGGAGTTGGACATGAGCCCTGAAATTGGACTGCCTGATTTGAATCCTGATTCCATCAGTATATATAATCGCAAATTACTGAATGTTTCAGGGCATCCACTCCCTATCCATAAATGAAACTAGTGATAGCACATATACTTTATCAGGCTCCCTGGATTATTAAAAGACATAATCTATGTAAAGTGTTGTCATAGTGCTGGACTCCTGGACAGAAAATGAAAGGGTCTACACTGTCCTTTCCCCTAGGTCATGCCAACAAACGAGGTATGGAAAGAAGGACAGCTCTCCTCAATCCCAAAAGGCCCGAGCCAGATTGGAAGCTTCTTACGTGGGAAGCAAATCAAAAAGACTTTGAAAGAGGAGAAGGAGTGAGTGGGCTTATAAAGACCTGGGTCCTCTAGGCAAAATGGGTGGGAAGAGCAGAGATGGGATGAAGGGAAAGCAAAATCAGGGCTGTGTGACAGTAAAAGCATCTCTCAAAGTCCACCAGACCAATGTCTCGTATTGTGATTCTAAAGTATCTGAGAGCTATTAGTACCAAATAAATAAGTTTAACAAATTTCTCCTAACCAGATCCAATTTTCTCCATTTTGAAATCCCTTCCCCAACCTCTTACAATACGGAACTGCCTCTACAGAAATAAATAAATAGTTAAAGCGAGAAGGTGTCCTTCATAGAGTGGACCCAAAAGAACTAAATTGGGCTGTTGCAGAGGACAGGGCAGGCCAGGTGAGCCTCAGGCCAAAGGACCACAGGAGTCAAGTTCACAGAACAAAATAAACACATATTCTTCCAGTAGCTGTTTACTAAGAAAGGTAACCCAGGGAAGTGAACAATCAAGTATCAATTAAAGTACAAGGGGTGCTATTCCTCCTCAAGGAGTAGGGGGTAAAAACCCACAATTGTGTGAGCATGTGCATGCGCATACAGAGAATTAAATTCTTAGTACACTTAGAGAAAATTACATCTCTTGCTTCAGATATGTGTACTCTGTGTGCTCTGAAACTCAAGAGAGAGACGTGTTCTGTCAATGACCCTAGCTCTTGAAAATACAAGTGCTATACAGGAAGAGAACACTGCACACTTGACACAAGAGTGTTGGAAAGAGATATTATCTTCAGCCAAAGGGCTAGCTGTACTTTTCTTCCTAAAAGCAAATCAAAACAATTAATGTATCATAACCATTCTTTAGACCACATGTCTGTCTGATCTACACCTGAAATTCTTTTTTTTCTTTGGGAAAGGGACATGGATGACAAGCTGCCCATCAAAAAGGTTAAATAAAAACAACTTAACTCATTTCCTGGCCAAAGAATGAGCAAAGCCCACAGTGGGGAATAAGAGCTAACAAGTCCCTGAGGCTCTATCAAGAAAAAAGTCCCCACTCCAAAGAGAGCTGCGAAAGGACCCAGACCACAAGTCACCTTAGCCCCTTGGATGCAGAATTGCCTCAGGGTTATTCATGGAGTAGCCAGATGAAACAGCAGAAGCCTCACTTTTTACTTGTGAACCAGTGAAGGTACAGACTCTGTGAACAGTGGACACTCAGCTCCTAGCTGAGGCAGCATTCACCTGATTTTCAAGGATGTGTGAAAAAACATTCCCCACATCACTATAAGCCAATTCAGTGTGTAATGATCATTTACCAGTCTTGAAGTTGCCCATATCTAACTAAACTACCTTTCTCAAAGATCTAAGTTAAATTTACTATTTTGCCCTGTAGTTCCTTCAGTCTTCATTGTGGATGCAGTAAGCATACATTCAGAACTGCACAATGCCAATTTCCTCTATTTTTCCTTTTTTTCCCAAAAGACAGTGAACCTATAGTAAAATTTTATGTAATTTGTATGCATTTATAAAACTTTGCCAGCCCATAACTCCACGTATTAGAAAAAGATCACGTGACAAAAAGGATGTTTACTTCAGAAAAATATGGTCTTTGTAGAAACAGGCAAGAGCCAACTCACACTTACAATAAAAGTAGAAAACTGCCCAGGAAATCACAGATAAACATGCCTCCAGCTCCCAAGTTCCAAGATTCTTTATTTTACTCCCAACATCTAGAACAGTGTTTCAACTATACTGTATACTCAGCATATGATTCTTAATGTCAGGTCTAAAATGGATATGGGCTGTTTAGAGATGATTTCACAAAGCTTAAAAAATAAAGCTCCTACCCATCTATCCACCCCCACACCTGCCACAGTGACAGAGCAACTGATTTTAGAACTATTAAGTCATATCACTCTCTTTCCCCAAATCAGGGCAAAAACAAAATAAAACAAAAAGTCCCTGGTACAAATACTAATAGCTACCAGGCAAGAAGGGCAAACTATTTTTCTACAAGGAATGCTTTCTCTACCAAGTATAGTTATCTACTTTCAAATTTTTTAGAATAACTTACCCCAAACCAAAATAACCAACCAATTCAAGATAATTCTTATCTGTCAGTTCACCTTAAGGGTCAGGGACCACCACAGAGAGTACAGGGCAACGGTTGCTTTATGCAGACCTGAATTCTTCCATAAGATTAATTTACCTAATAGGATTTAGGGATGCAATGAGGGCCATTATGGGTCTCCTACAAGCTCCAAAGGCTTTAACCATCTGATTTAATCCAATCTAGACTAATTCAATCAAGACTGTCTCCCTGTATTTTGTCAGTGGACTTTGAGAAATGATCTTAAAAATGAAGGAAAAACTTCCTTTCAAATCACACCCTAAAGAGTAAATAAATATATGTTAGCGTTGATCTAGAAATTAGTACAAACCTCACTATAAATATGAGTGTAGGTCTTTTACCTTTATTTATGTGCTAGTTTAGTTTCTAGGATCTACCTAGGCTAATAATTATACAATCTAATTTTTGCTTATATTTTAATTAAACTATACAAGAAGATTTCACATGTTGATTAGTATTCTTATTAAAAAACCCATACCTTCCTTTTTAATTCCCTGTAAGAGGAACAAGGTTCTAATTCAGCAGCTAACTCCCTGTGCAGACAGAGCTTCAAAGCCAAGACTGAGTCAAGAGTACAGACAGTCTCCTTGACCGACAGTCCATGTTTTTGTGCAAGGTAACTTCTGTCCCCTAAGACACTGCAAGTACTGCCTCCAGATGCCCAGCCTGAAGACAGAGGTCTGCAGTAAACCTAATTTGGAGTATTATGCGTTCACCTGACCCCTTCAGTTGACACACTAAAACTATTAAGTCAGCTTCCACCTCAAATCTGCATCGCTACACCAATCACCAAGCTCATATATTAACTAGTATGGGTTTAAGCAACCTAGAAAGGATTTTTAGCTATAGACAGAGGACAAAAAAAAGTACCTCACTAATATTTCTGAATTGGTATGGTGAAATGATTTAATTAGTTTATATATAGTGGCAAGTAAACAGTTAAAACTTAACCTGTTTCTTTTCCCTTTCTCAAAGTGGCTATTGTAATGTAGCATGAATGGCTCAACAGATTTCAATTGAACAGCACTGTTTTAGACAGTCTGTCCACTTTAGCTCCTCATAACAATGTCAAAGGAGAAGTACGTATTTCAGTTCATGAACTCCATCAGGTCAAGGTCAGATGATAACTCTCAAAGTAAGAATAGAATAATCTTTGAATGAATATTTACCTCAAAAGGAGTAGCAATAATGGATTTCAGTCCCAACTCAGTTACTAAATATCTGAATCAAACTTGAACATGCTGTTTAACTTCACTGAACATAATAGTTGCCCATCCATCTGTAAAATGGAGAGGTTTCACAGATCTCTAGTTCAAATTCATAGCTGTCTCTGATTACCTCAAGAAGGAATACTCAAGTCTTTTTAAGTGTACAGCCTGATTCTCAGCCTACAGGACCATGACTGCATCAGCTTTGGGGAATTCTCCAGAACACACTAGCTCCAACAATACAGAATATCTGGTTTCAAATATTAACCACTGAGCAAAATGGTCACCTTCCTTCCACAAGAAATACTTCATCATATTATACTAATAGCACATTCAAACTTAAGTGGCTTAGAAAAAGCTGTTGTTTCCAGGAAATCAAGATGTCCAACGGAGATCCACAAAGGAAGTGCTGGTTATCAGAGGAAGGGTAGCTACCAAAGGTGTTAACCACAGAGGACGGTGTTGTGCACAAGGAACAACACGCAACTCACTTTTAAAAGGCAAACAGAAGGGTGAGTAGAGTCTCATGAACTGGTCACTGTGAAGTCAGTCTTCAGGGTGCAGCACTCAGAACTGACCATTCCTGGTTAAATGTTCCACTGTCACCCTCTCAAAGTTCTTAATTTTTTTAATTAGGGGTTCTCTATATTCATTTTGCCCTGGCCAGGGATCCTTTATGATAAGATTCTAAGTCAGTAGGTCTGGGTTAAAAAGGCTATGAGAAACACAATTTTTAAATTAACAGGCTCCTGGGAATTGGAATGTAAGAGGTTTGAGCAATTATATTTGAAAAAGCAAGCTATATATATATGTATATATATATACTTTGTTATCTCCTACAGAGATAAAGAGTGCAGAGAAGGACTTCCTTCAGCAAGCATATCTTTCCCAACCTTCTAACAATCAACTCCAAACACTCAAGTACCTATAGACAACAACCCTACACTTCCAAAAAAAGTTACCAGACTACAATTTAGAGAAATAGCATGTCAGGAGCCCAGCTCAATGAGTTAATCATCCCAGTGAAACAAAACTACTCGACAGTTTCTTGTCTAACTTATATTTAGCTTCAATTCCTACTCCTTTCCCGTGACCCCCAACCTCCAATCTCCCAAGTGTAACAATCTGGCCCACTTTGGATGGCTGAAATTGTGCTTCTACATAAGACAGTGAGGAGAAGGAAAAGAACAAAGAAAGAAAAAGAAAAAATTAATTTTATAGCATACTTCTTAGACAATAATGTTCCTTTTCCTATTCTTGTACCTTCCTTGCTAATTCCCAATGATTCTCCCAGATTTTGCTTAAGTGTTGCCCTTCAAAACAGCCAGGACAGGGTTAGATTCCCCTTACTATACACTCTCAAGGAGCCTATGATAACCCTGTTCACCCTTCATCTAATTATAACTATTCAGTTCTTGGTTCTGACTTTTTACTTAACAATGGTGTCTTCTACTAGACAGCTCCAAAGTGTCAAGAACTCTGTGCAATTCACAAATGTCTACTCCTTAGCACTAAATAGTGCTTAATAGGTGTCTTGCATGAGTGAGAAAGGTTACAAGTTTGGGGTCAACCATGGGAAGGGAATAAAGCGAATCTTTGTTCAGAGCCAAAAAAAAACAAGAATATTGATGAGATTCTGACAACATAGCAAACCAAGGAGGCACAACTAGACCAAGGGGTTTGGTTTTCTGTCTCCACTCTGCAATGGTCCTGGGATGGTGTATAACTGATATCCTGAAACACAAACCTCTATTTAACAGGCCAAAAAAAAAAAAAGGTAAATGGTTTGGAACCTAGCTCTTTGGTCTGTAGAATCCTCCTTGCTCCCCACATACTTAGAGAGCAAGACAAACTCGTTCTGTTAAGAAAAAATATTTCCAGCTTACTCAGGAAAACCAGAGGTTTTAAAAAAATTAAAAGGCTTATTCTCTAATAAGCACCATGTAAACATGTAAGAGGAGACATTAACAAGAGCTCAGCTCAGTGGGTGCCATGCAAAATGACCAATTTCACTCTTAAGCCACCATTTTAAATCCAGCTTCATACAAAGCTCCACTCCCTAATGCCACCAAGACTCCAACCACACCTTGGCCACCCCAAGCAGACAACTCTGCCCCATGGAGGATATAAAGGAGTATAGCAACACAGAGGAATTTGCAGAGGGATCCAAGATTCATGTGAGCAAAAATGAATAGGATTACAGAAAAATGTTTACTAGAGGCTTGAGCTGGGATACAAGCAAAAAAGATCTTAAAAGACTTAATATTTATCTTGATTTGGGAAAGTTAGAGACCACACAATTAAAAAGAGATCCAGTCACAGGAAAATCAAAAGGATTTGGATTTGCTCTTTTCAAAGATGCCACTAGTGTTGATAAGATTTTGGAACTGAAGGAACACAAACTAGATGGCAACTGGTAAGACCCCAAAAGGGCCAATAGTTTAAAAGGGAAGAAACCCACTGGAAAAGGTTTTTGTGGGTGAACTGAACCCAGTTAGTTCTGCAAAACAAATTTTAAAATATTTTGGAGACTTTGGAGAGATTGAAAATAAATTAACTTCCCATGGATGCAAAAACAAATGAAAGATTTTCATTTTATCACATACACAGATGAAGAACCAATCAAGAAATTGTTAGAAAGCAGGTATCATCAAATTGGTTCTGGGCAGTGTGAGATCAAAGTTAACATATCTCAATCGGTACATAGGCGACAATAGCCAACGACAAAAAGGAGGAAGAAGTGCTGCAGTTGGTGGGCGAGGTAGTTAGTCCTCGGGGTTGTGTCCGAGGTCATGGCCAAAACTGAAACCAAGATTTGATAACTATTATCACTAAGGATATGAAATTATAGTAGTACCTATGGTGTGATCAAAACTAGTGGCTACGGTGGCTCTAATTGCATTGGGTACAACTATGGGAACTATGGATATGGACAGGGATGTGCAGACTACAGTGGCCAACACAGCACTTACAGCAAGGTGTCGCAAGGGGGTGGCAATCACCAAAACAATTATCAGCCATACTAAAGGAGGACTTCGGGGAAAAAAAGAGGACATCAGAGAAATGAGGAGACTGCAGGGCAACACTGAAGATTAGTTTTCTGTCAACCTCATTTATTTTGTAAAAAGACTTTCTACTGTACAAGTATATAACCACCAATTATTTTTGTTTTCACTTTTGTCTTTTGCTGTGTTATAATTAAATGTGATTTAATTTTATTTGTATGATTTCATGCTAAACCTCAAATAAATGCTTCCTTGTATGAAAACAAAATGACCAATTTCCAGAAGAAGTCCTCTTCATTTATTCCTCCATGGGCTCCACCCTAAACACTGTACCTGCATGCTTATTTAACCTCTTTTGGGTGATTAAGGTCTTTCTCCAATCATTCCACATAAATAGTGCTAAGTTCTTAATTAAAACCCACTATAAAAAGTGATGAACAACAAAATTGAGTTGCTACATAATTTATTTACATTTATGTAGTACTTCCTCCAAGGAACTCAAAGCTTTTTGCAAACTTAAAATCTAGCAGATATTAATCTTCATAAAACTCCCAAGAGAAAGATAAGAACGTAAGGAGCATAATCAATAATAGGTCCTTTATCATACATATATGTCACATGAAAATTCAAAAGTGTACCACTAAAAGTATCTCTAAGCTATAGATCTGAATTAATTTAGAGTATTATAGGTGATATTTTTCAGGAAACCATCACAGAAAGGAGTGATGTCTCTTCCACCACATTGAGGGCGAAAAAAAAAATTAAACTTCTTCTCCATCTTTTTATTCTGTAATCAGAAAAAGAAAAAAAAAAAAAAATGCCATCCCACTCCAAAGTTAAATGTTCTAGATCATCTTAAAAACACACCTTAGGGAGAAAAACAAAAACCTTACCAAATTCTAATATTCATTGTTGTTCTGAATCTCCTTAACCCCTCAAAAAACAATCTGCATTTTAAATAAACACCTCAGCCCTGGCTGGTAACTCAGTGGATAGGCATCAGCCTGTGAACCCAAAGGTCGCTGGTTTGATTCCCAGTCAGGGCACATAACCATGTTGCAAGCCAGGTCTCCAGCCTGGTCCATAGCTGGAGGCAGGTGAAAGGCACTGATGTTTCTCTCCCTCTCTGCCTTCTCCCTTCCCCTGTCTCTGAAAATAATAATAAACAAAATCTTTAAAAAAAAAAATTAAGAACCGAGGTGCCAAATGATACAGCAATTCCTCTTCTAGGATCTGCCTGAAAAATTTGAAAACATTTGTTCACACCTATGTTCACTGCAGCATTATTCATAGTAGCCAAGACACGAAAGAAACCTGAGCATCCAGGAACCAATGACTGGATAGAGAAAATGTGGTACATGCATATAACAGAATACTACTCAGCCATTAAAAATGATGATATATTTCCATTTGACAACATGGGTGGATCTGAGTGAATCAAGAGCAGTCAGGCAGGGGAAAAAAAAAAAAAGCCAAGGACCATATAAGTTCAGTCATAGGTGGTATATAAAACAGAAAGCAACAAACAAAACAAATAAACAAACAAGCTCACAGGCTCAGACAACAGCATGGAGGTTACCAGAAAGGAAGGGGGTGAGAGAAGGATGCAAAAAGTACAAGGGGTCAGTATGTGGTGACTAGCAATGTATTACAGAATTTTAGACCTGGAATGTATATGCTATTAACCAATGTTATTCCAATAAATTTCATTTTTACAAAAAAAAAATATATTGAAATCCTAATTCTCAGTACCTCAGAATAGGACCTTATTTGGAAATAGGGTTTGCTGTAGATATAATACTCCTTAAAATAAGGTCATACTGGAATAGGGTGGGCCCCTAATCCAATAAACCTGGTGTAAAACAATGACCATGTGACCATTGAGACACATTGGGAGAATACCAAGTGCTGAAGAAGAGATTAAGGGCTAAGCAGCTGCAAACCAAAGACTGCCAACAAATCAACAAACCTCCAGAAATTGGAAGAGGCAAAGAAGGATGACCCAGGTTTCAGAGGCACATGGCCTTGCTGGAATGCTGATTTTCAGACTTCCAGCCTCCACCATTAGAGAATATTATTTCTGTTGCTTTAAACCATCTATCTACTGTGTGTTAATTTGTTAAAGCAATCCCAGTCCTAAGAAACTAATACAAACCCCTACTAACTGTAGTGTAGTGGTGGGAGTGCCTAACCATCTGATACAATTTCCAGAAATCTGCTACCAGTTCTAAAATCCTAAGACCTCTAAATACCTCATTGTTTTTTTGTTTGTTTTTTAAAGATTTTTCCCCCCCATAGAGAAGGGCAGGGCAGGAAGAAGAAAGGGAGAGAAGCATCAATGTATGGTTGCCTTTCACCTACCTCCAGCTAAGGACCTGGCTGGAGACCTGACTTGCAACCTGGTTACATGCCCTAACTGGGGAATTAAACCAGCACCTTTGGGTTCACAGGCTGGCACCTATCCACTGAGCCACACCAGCCAGGTAATAATAACCTCATTGTTTTCAAGACCAAAAAATGGACAGAAAAATACAAATACTTTATGATTTCACTCATATGTGGAACTAGCAAGCAAAACAGAGAGAGAGTCATAGATAGAGAGCAGGATCACAGCTATGGGTGGATAGGGGGTTAGGGTGTGGAGAAATCCAGCAAAAAGTAAAAATCGCTCATGTACATGAGTGGGGTGACTGAGTGAGGGGGGATAAATGGTACAATGAGTCTCAAATTTTCATCACTAAAAAAGTCACTGTTAATCTGGTAGTAACAATAGTTTAGGAATACAATAAAATGTCTTTAAAGAGAGAGAGAAAAGACAGGTATGTTTTTAAGTGAACAGAGCAGCGTTCAGGATCATGCAACTCCCAGGATCATGATAAGGCACTTCCAACACTACATTTAGTTAAAAGGAACTGCAAACAACAACAATAAAATTAAAAAAAAAAAAGGAACTGCAAACAAAAGTAGCCTGACCTCTTGGCTCTGTAAAAGGAGATAGGAAATGCTCTCAGACACATCATGCTGCCAAAAAGTTTAAAAGAAAACTATAAAACCTTCCCCACTAGTCTCAGTTATTAGCTTCTTTTCCTATCATTTAATTAAAAGGTTCAAGAGAAACCTGTGCCTGGTTTGGTGTAACCACATTTGCAAAGAGCTAAAGCTATCTGGTTCCACTGTCCATCCATCCACCTACCAACCCACCTACCCACCCATCCACCCAACCACCCAACCATCCATCCACCCATCCATCCACCCACCCATCCACCCATCCATCCTTTTAAGTGACTGACTATAATCCACAGCAGACATACTTAGCAAACTTTAAAATACAGACTCTCAACATTGTTACAATTAAGTCACGCTGAAATGTCATGAAAAGCAATCTAGTCCCATTAAAATCTTCACACTCTCATTAAAAAAGCACTTAACAGACCTGAAATGTTCCTAATACATTATTTAAAGACACAAGATGTACAGTGACTGAAATCCTTGTATAAGGAAGAATAGCAGCCTACTTTTTTTTTAATGTGCAAATTTGTATCATAATTGGTAATTGGCAAACTGCAGGTGGCAGTCAGGTTGTAATATACTGGTTTTAAAAAGGCTTGGGGCTTCCCCCTCCTCTGAAATTCCAGTCCACCCAGGAACCCCCTGCATCAAATCTTCATTAATGGCCCTTCCGCCTTCCTTCCAGGATTTCTAAGCCCAGGAAAGGGGAAGAGAAAGGGTGCAGGGGAAAAAAATCCTAACCAGGTCAGCAGACACCACTAGGCCACTAGTCATCACTATAAAGTCCTCACCTCTAGTTCATTTGGTCTCCTCCCTTTCAATTAAGAGCACTATTTATGTGTTGCCATTCAGGAAACTAAAGGTGTTTTCACAGGTCCTAAATCCCCTAAAGGAACAGCAAGAGCCCTAAGCTGGAAGTCTCTTTTCCATTGCTCTTTCCCTCCCCCTACCCCTACCCCAGCCCCCCCCCACACAGAAAAACCCACACAATCCACCTTTAACTAGGAAGCTAAGCTTTGAACGCTAAGGGAGTCTGACACTTGACTCCTAAAGTAGCTATGCAATCCCTTCAATGCAGAAATAGCACATGCAGACACAGGTATTTCAGGCCGAACCACATGGGTTTCACAGGTAAATTTATTCAGTGTTTCTTTCAATGAAATTTCTGAAAATGTTGAGTTTGTACAAAAGATGAGATTTATGATTTCTATTTCCTTTCTTTCTCATGGTTAGATATCAGTGCACAAATCCCTCAGCCTCTAAATCTATAAAAAGGAAGTAGTTCTTAAATTCTAAGATCCTCCCACCAAATCACTTGTGAATCCTTAAGTTGCAATGAAGTGCCAGATCAAAAACAAAAAGTCTTCACTGCTTGATAATTTTGACTGTAATTATTACAAATAAATTTTATATTGCTTAGAAATATTTTTAAAACCCTTGTCCAAGAATTCAAGATGTTTTCAAGCAAAAGGAAGATGATAAAGATACCCCTGGATACTTCTCCATCCCTATCATCTTACTTCTAATATAATACATCATGATACCATGATATCATTGCTTGTATGATAAATGAAACTAAATCAACATGTTACTCATTCCTCTACAATTAATCAAATTGTCATTCAGTGAGCACCTATTACGTGCTTGGAGCTTTAAATGATTATTTCATTCTTTTTAGAAAGACATGACTATCCCAATTTTACCAAGAGGGAACCTAACGAGAAAAAGCAACTTTACCAAAGTCCAAAGAGTAGAAAATTGGAGGAAGGGTACTGAGCCCTCTACATCTCAAGCTATGAATGAATAAATTAACAGAGGAATGAAAGACCCCCATCTCCAAATATCACATTGAAGGTTGGAACCTCAACATATGAATGGGGGTATATAATTCAGTCTATGGCAGGGGACGTCTCCAAATTAACCCAAAGCTGCTATTGGAACAACAGTTACAATGCTTCCATGAACAGTTAATGAGCACCTGACACCTCCAGGTGCAGTGCTGGGTAGGGAGTCAGAAGAATGAAAAGACGTCAAATCACACCTTCACTAATCTCTGATGAGAGCATGGAAGCTTTAAACCATTCAGTCAGTCAATAGTTACTGAGGTTCTATATAAAGTAAGATGTTTAAGCACAGGTCCAAAAGATGAAAAAAAAATTGAATATAGTTTCTATCTTTCATACGTGTGGCTGACAGGCTCTTTCAGTGGCCCCTAAGATCCTAACCTCTTGGCATCTATACCCTCCTTTCTATGATCTGTGAGTTGCTTCTAACCTATAGGATACAGCAAAGATGACAGCTGTTCATGATTACTTACTATATTTCAAAAGACTATGGTATCTGCCTGTTCTCTCTCTTGTTGGCTATGAGAAAGTGAGCAGGGAACCTCAAATGACAAGTAACTATAGGCAGCCTCTAGGAGCAGAGACAGCCCCTAGCCAACAAGAAAGTAAGACCCTCGGCTCTACAGCTGCAAGGAACTGAATTCCACCAACAATGTGAGAGAGCTAGACAGTAGACCCTTCCCAGGTGAGCACTCAGATGAAACTCCATCCCTGGGCAACATCTTAACTGCAGCCTTGCAAAGAACTAAATAAGCTGTGCCCAGACTCCTAGCCCACAGAAACTGTGAAATAATAAATGTTAAGTTACAAAAACTTCCAGTTTGTGACAATGTAATAAATAACACAAGATAATTTTCTTGACTATAACATTTAAGGTTTTAAATTCTCTTTTCCCTCAAAAATCAACAATGCCTGGTGTTGTGTGGGGGAGGAAGTGGGGATATTATTAATCTTTCGGGGAAAAGAACAAGAAGGAACCTAAAATAAATGCCTGGAATTGTCTAATCACAGAGCTATTCATAGTCAGAATAGTATCAAATCTAACCACTGAGGACACTCAAAATCAGAAAGATTCAGTGACACATCCAAGGATATATTCATCATAAAGCCAGGAGTCATCTTCCTATACATGAGGCCTTTCCACCCAAGGCAATTTCTTGCCTCAATTCTAGATGAAAACACTCAAAATGTGTCTATAAAGTACAATTCTGCCTAGATTTAGGACGGCAAACACAACCAAATATTTCTTTTGAGGTTAAGTCTTTGCAGCTAAGACTCTGTAGCACCTCACTGAATATAATTCTATGTTATTCTACATAGAAAAATTGGATGATTTTGTCCTGATTCGTGGACATGAACAAGCCTGATTTTGTCTTCTCAGAAAATAAGAAATAGGGTAGGAACAGCAGTCTATGAAAGTCCTGTCTAATTTGGTTTTACTCCATGACAAGCAGTCTTTACTGCTCCAAAATGGGGGGGGGGGGGGGGGTTGGTAAATGAAAAAGCCATTTAACCTAAAAATGTATCCGCTTTTAAACCTTCTCAATGGAAGTGAATCTTCCCCAGACAATCATGGAATGTCAGTATTATAAGAAATTGTATTAATTCTAGTCCAATCTCCTCAATCATTGAAAGATTAAGCAATTTGCCCAAGGTCACAAAGAAAATGAACTAGAAATTCAAACTACCTTTCAGTTCAGTTATTTCCATTGTACCATACCGGTAATCAAATCTGCCCCCAACCCCAAAATGTGTATGGCTACAAATACTTTAAAGGAAAATATTAATCAAAACCTTGATGACCCTTGAGTGGCAAATACAACCACTAGTAGAGAAGAGAATACCAAAATCAACTTATTCTTAAGGTCTTCCAGATGAAATACAGAAGAAGAGAAAGGACCTGCAAAAACTAATGACTACAAAATGTTCATATGAAATAAAAATACTTCATATGGAATTGTTGAGCTCTCACTAAAAAAGGAATTGAATTCTTTAAACTCAAGTCATATTTAGGCATTTGGCAGGGGCAAGGGGAAGCTACCCTAAGGAGTCATACTCTTAATAATACTACCACCTTCTCAATCTATGTTTTGTATAATACCTATTTTTATTTACTTAATTTACCTATAGCAAGTTAACTTGCACAGCCCCAATTCCTTGTCTAAACAAAACAGCCAGTATGCATTGTGGGTACTGGCACAGGCTGTGCCTTCCAGCCCTATGGATACAGGGGCATAGGCCAGTGACAGGGATGTAAGCAAGGCTCTGGCTACAGATGATACAATTAATTCTAAAACAGGGAAAATATACAGAAGCCTAATCATCTGAGTCATGATGTATTATTAGTAGAACTTTGTATTAACAGCAACCCTGGTCTAAACTTGGGGAAAAGTATCATTCCTTCTTCTGTCCTATATCTGTTCATTACACATTTCAGTTTGTTATTGCTATAATCTGTTTACATGTCTGCTTCCTCCACTGGACAGCCAGCCCCTGACATAGCACACACAGACTCCTTTCATCATTATTTCTGTAAAGTACCTGGCAGGACAACCCTTGACACAAATTAAAACTCTATCATTCAACTTCCATGATGACAAAATATCTATTAGATCACTTGCCACTACCTTTAATCTCTGTATCACGTAACTTTAAATCTCCAATGAAGTACAGACAGTAATATTTTAAAGGGAAAAAGAAACCTAAAGTCCACCACTTCACACAGAGAGAGCTGACAGAAGCAGTGCTTAACATATATATATATATATATATATATATATATATATATATATATATGTTAAGTCAGTGTGGAACTAATTACTCTTACCTAATGATGTTGCTTTGACTTATTCTAAGTTACTAACTCTCCACTCCAACCTCTCTCTTTCCCATAGGTTCTATAGTATATTAGCAACTATTCTATGGGGGAGTAAAATGAGTATGATTCTGAGTTCAAATAAGTTTGGGAAATGTTGAGTTAAACAAAGTAATTTATCATCAGACTTCTCAGTGTTTTCAGTATGTTAATATTAAAGTGAATTTCTAAGAAAGAAATGTATAAGGTTGGCCAAAAAGTCCATTACATTTTTTCCATACATTGGCTCTAATTGTGCTTAGCTGTCTTGAATGTCATTCGAAGTATGTTAGATTGTATTATGATAGTTGTCACATCAGCATGCATTTTTAAATACATCAAAATGGTTGAATCATGCAGCCAGTTTAATATTGAAGATGGAAGAAAACAGAACATTTCCAGCATATTATGCTTTATTATTTCAAGAAAGGTGAAAATGCAACTGAAACATAGAAAAAGATTTGTGCAGTGTATGGAGAAGGTGCTGTGACTGACCGAATGTATCAAAAGTGGTTTGCAAAGTTTCTTAGTACTATTGACATTTTGGCCAATTAACTCCTTGCCATGGGGTTGTCTTCTGCATGTCTTATGTTTAGCAGCACCCCAGCCTCTACCCACTAGAAGCAGATAGCGGGAGATAGCCGGCATACTCCAAATATCCAAATCCATCAAGTTATTGGTGAAAATGAAAAATGTATCTTTTGTTTTACAGAGAAAACATAAGGGACTTTTTGGCCACCCAAATAGTATTTAATGGGTTTTTCATTTAGCCTCAGAGCACCTTGGTCTCAATTCTTCAAAAGAAGGTGAAAAATACTTTCTGGGAAATTTATTCACATTAACAGCATTTACCAATTGAAGAAAACAATACATCTCAGTGGGAAATCTTCAGTAAATATAAGCAAGACTGACAAGTGGATTCATTTCATTCATGAAACCAGCATTTTCTGAGCCCTGTCCTATAAAACAGAGACAAAGGCCCTGCACTCACGGAGTTTAAATCCAGTGGAAGGGAAGAATGTCCTCCATCCCCAGCATGAGACAAAGAAGTCTTTCTAATCTACTTGAGGCTGGACACTATTTCCTTTTATAGCCCCAAAGCACCTGGTGGATGTTCTGTAAATAAATCCTAGCAGCTTGATCATAGTCAAGTCTGTAGACATTTTCCAAATTCCCATGAAAACCAATTAAAACAGTAACAGAATGGACTGCTAGAAATCTGTGTTTGCTTATTTGATCATATGGATAAACTTTTATAAAGATACGCATTTCGAAGAATAATTACTAAAGACCTAGAAGGTGCCTTAGAGATCATCCACTTTACCCTCCTGGATTTCCTAAGAGGAAGCTAAAGCTGAAGAGGTTAAGTGCTTGACCAAGATCATATAGGCTACAGGAGAGCAAAGACAGCAATGCAGCTGCAAAAGGCTGTGACCACCTGCCCCCTCAGGTTTCTTCTCCCCATTCAGAGTCAATGGTTTTATCAACTAACAGTCCCCTTACTGTCTTTCCACTGCTTTCTTAAAAAGTTAAGAAGACATTCCATTAATGACAATCCTCCAAGTCCTGTCACAGCATAGCTTTTACTTTGGTCATATCCAAAGCCACTCTCTCAGAGTCATGGAATGACCCACGCAACCAGGAAAAATGAGCAGCAGGGTTGCGTTTGAATGATTTGGGCATTAAGAACAGGTTTTAAGCAACAAAACATCAAAGAGTATATTTTTATAAACAGGGATTAGACTAAATGCCTCAACTAAGATCAGAAAATTAAAAGACCCAGCAGACAGGCCGGACATTCAGTTAGTCTTAGGTTCAGCCAACGGCACTCTGTTTCTCACCTAATCAATGATCCAGGGCCAGAGGCTAATTCTTTCCCCATCTATAAAGCTTTGGACTAGAGGTTATAAAGGCCGCTTATGGTCTCAAATTCTATGATTGTGCAGAATTTATGCCCGCAACAAAGAACTTGTCGTCCTCCTCTTTGGCTATAACAACAGTTCTGTTCTTTTTTGAGTCAGGATCTGCTACATTTGCATCAAGTACTAAATGTTACAGGACATAAAATAGATAAGTACTCTCTAGGTACATTTTATTATACTTCCCTATCATTTAACATACAATAAAAAGATGTACTATGAAATATTATGGAACCTAAGAGTACAGTATCCCAGGCTGGTCTAACTACCATGGTATCTGATTTCTATAACTATTTTAATAAAACTCTGTAATAATTTACTAAGGGAAAAGGAAAAAGTCACAGGAAAAAAATTGAAACACAGACATGTTAGAACTTCTCTTTAATTCCCCTTGTTTACACTCTAATACCAACTGCTACTGCAGACATCATTTTGGACTGGCAACTGTCAAGTTCCACAGAGAAACTGTATTCAGAAGTTTCTCTCTACTGGAAAACAAGGCACATCTGCACCCCACCATGAATCAAATCACAGACTGGTGGATGGGGAAGCACCTGGGCCTTGGGAGAAGTCTTCGCTTTGCCTTCTTCAATCCCTGGCTAACTATGTTTCTGGGGCAGCTGAGATCTTTACTCGGATCTCCGGGTAAGAGGTCAGTTCAATGCATTTGACATCCAAGTGGTAGTACTACGGGGAGTAAATTTAAATGGCTACTGAGAACGAAATTGGGAAGATGAAAATATTAGAGAAAGGAAAAAAGAAATGTCAGTTAAGAGTATGCTGAATTAAAAGAAAAAAAGAAAGAAAGAAAGAAACTGAAGCTGGTATCACCAGAGAAGAAAAAAAGGAGTTAGGGAAGCTGCACTGCCTATGAAATGAAAATTTTATTATTGATTTTAAATGTAATCATACAAAGTACCATCCTGGGAAAAATCCTAGTACTGTAACAATCTGGGAAATACACTAATATGAAAACTCCAACTTCTGCTTGATCATTAACTTGCTCTTGTGCAAGATGTCACTTAATCTCTCTGAATCTAAAATTTCCTCAACTATGAACCCTGGGGTTGGGGGGTTCCAGATACTTATAAAGATCTTGTTCTTTAATCTTAACTCTCCTGCAAATTTATAAATTTGTGTTCATTCAGTGAATGACGAGCACCTGCTAGAGACCAACAGTATGTCCAACTTTCAGACACTGCAGACACATAAAATAAGATTCAATTCCAGCTCTTGAGAATTCCAGCCAGTGGTTTATACAAGGAAAATATAGAAAAATACAGTTAGGTACCCTAACAGAAATTTAGACAAGGTGTTTTGAGATTGTTCCAGGGCTACCCTAGTGGAGCAGCCAGAGTTTATCTTGCTCCTCTAGTCACAGATTAGACAGTCAACAAATCCACAGGGCGTGCCACCTCAAGAAGGTAAAATGAGGAATCAAAAATGGAGGTGAAGATAGACATGCTACATCTCCCTCCCCAACCAAAAGTGGATACATCTACTTCAAAACTACAGACTAGAAATTCCAGAATATCAAGCTACACGGAAGTCCCATAAACAAAAGATACCAAGAAATACTCATCTAGGCAGGTAGGAGAGGCAGAGCTGGGACAGGACAGTTTGGAGAAGTTTGCGATGTGTGGGTTAGTGGCACACCAGCTGCAGTAAGAAGGTGACTGTGACCACCCATTGAAAAAAGCAGTCACACAGCACAGCTCATGGTTCCAGCACCAGCACCAGGGCGGAAATAAAGCCACATTGCTTCTGACTGAAAACCAGTGGGGATTGGGGTGGAGGAAGAAACTGCTGGTCTCTCAGCAGAGTCCATTTGTTTAGAAGCCCACATGGTCTTGGAACATCCCCAGACCCACCCACTCTGGGAACCACGGCCAGGGAAACAGCTAGAGAGGCACTAGTCCCATATGGAAAGTGAGAGAAGTGCCTGGAAAGGGGGCATGTGCTGAGCAAACAGCACTGTTCTCCCTCAGGTGCCTCCCCCACATAGTGCCAGAACGTGGTGAAATGGGTCCCCCCACACAAACAAATACCTAAGACTCTGACCCTTACAAGATAATAAGTGGGACAACTCTACCTAAGACATGGAGGCAAATACAGGAGCCTGTCAAATTGAAGAGACAGAGAACTAGGGCTCAATAAAGGGAACAGATTAAGGTCCCAGTGGGCAAACAAGCAATGAAGAAAAAACCAGCCTAACAGATACATAGTTTAAAATGCTGGTGATAAAGATGCTCATAGACTTGATAGATATGTTTAAGTACAGTAAATGCAGAAGGGACAAAGTGAAGGCTAAGTGAAATGAGGGAAAATACATGTGACACCAATGGTAAAGGAAAGGAAAAACAAAGCTCAAATTAAAAATTTGGAACGTAAGGAAAAAATAAACAGTCATCCAGCACAGAAAGCAGAAACAAGAATTGATAAAAATGAGGAGAGCCCTGACTGGTGGCACAGTGGATATGGTACTGGCCTACAAACCCAAAGGTCGCTGGTTCGATTCCCAGCCAGGGCAACATAACTAGGTTGTAAGCCAGGTCTCCAGCCAGGTCCATAGCTGGAGGAAGGCGAAAGGCAACCATACACTAATGTGTCTCTTCCTCTCTTCCTCTCTCCCTTCCTCTCTCCCTGAAAAATAATAAATAATTTTTTTTTTTTAAATGAGGAGAGGCTTAGGAATCTCTGGGACAACTTTAAACATGCCAACATCCAAATCATAGGGGTTAAAGAAGTAGGAGTGGAAGAGCAAGAAATTGAAAAGTTTTGTGAAAAAATAACAAATGAAAACTTCCCCAATTTAGCAAAGGAAATAGACATACAAATCCAGGAAGCACAGAAAGTCCCAAAGAAGCTAGACCCAATCAGGACCACACCAAGGCACATCATAATTAAAAAGCCAAAGATTAAAAATGAAGAGAGAATCTTAAAAGCAGCAAAAGAAAAGAAGAGCATTACCTACAAAGGGGTCCTATAAGACTGTCAGCTGATTTCTCAAAAAAAAATCTTTGCACATAAGAAGGGACTGGCAAGAAGTATTCAAAATGATAGCAAGCAAGAACCTACAACCAAGATTACTTACTCTATCCAGCAGAGCTATCATTTAAAATTGAAGGACAAATAAAGTGCTTCCCAGAAAAGGTAAAGTTAAAGGAGTTCATCATTACCAAGCCACTGTTATACAGTATATAATGTTAGAGACACTTATTTAAGAAAAAGAGGATCAAAATTGTGAACATTAAAAAGACAAGAAACTCACAACTATCAACAACAGAACCTAAAAAAATAAAACAAAAACAAACTAAGCAAACAACCAGAATAGGACCAGAATCATAGGTATGGGGATCACTGGGAGAGTTATAGGCTGGGAAGGGGAAGGGGGAAAATGGGGAAATGGTGCAGGGATTAGGAAACATAATTGGTCAGTACAAGACAGACAGCGAAAAATTAAGGATAGTAGAGGAAAGGGTGAAATCAGAGAACTTACATGCATAATCCACAGATATGAACTGAGGGAAGTGGGACTATGGAAGGAAAGGGGGGTCTCGGGTGGAAGGGAGCAAAGGGAAAAGAATTTGGGATTAATTTTAACAGCATAATAAAATACACTTTAAAAAAGTAAAATATTTTTTCATAATTCAGCAAAGCTATCTACCTCTTGCTTTGATTTTATATTGATATTCCTTATATTGGTCCTTATTCATATGGAAGATATTGTTTCAGAATCTTCCCTGCAGGGGGAGAAAGAACACCTATCTTAATGAAACAACTACTTGGATTTTATATTCCATACCTTTACAAAAAATGTCACTATTAAAATAATCAAAACTCCTTTGTACTATATGAGGTAAGCTGACTTCTCTCACCTGATACTGGAAACAGTACTTATTTACACAGCTGACATTAATTTTTGGAGCAAAAACAAAATCACTGATCATGACATAACCCATCTCTGAGTCAATACTTTCTATGCCATGCTGTGGAATGCCAAGAATATAAACCTCTTATATACTGCTAGTGAATATACCTGACACAACTTTTGAGAAGTTTAATTTAGCAATTTAAAAATATACATGTCCCTGTCAAAGTATAAATTTATCTGTTAAAATAATTTTAAAACTTAACAAAAATTCAGTAACAATAAGTACATAATGCTGGTTGTAATATGAAAAGTCTGGAATGAGCTTAAGTATCCAATAATAACATTGTTTAAATATGCTTGGAAATACTATGGAAACCATTTAAAATGCTATAGAACAACACTATATGAAATGACAGTGTTTCCAACTTATTAAGAAAAAAGTAGATTACAAGTTAGTTTGTAGATGTGATCCATTTTTGTAAGAATAAAACATATACAAGCATTTATATGTACAGATTCATGCATGCCCTTATATAGAAGAAAAGTACAGAAAGACAAATACCAGGCTTTTGAATGGCTTGGGTTGTATTAAAATTATGTATGATCTTTTATTTTCTTTCTTGCTTACCTAACTCTTCCAATTTACAATAATATATGTGGGTTTTGTCATTTTCTAAGTTTTTTAAATTAGAAAATTCATATAAGCACACAGCATTTTAAAAGCAGACTTGGTAGAAGGAAAAGAAAATGCAGCTGTCCATATGAAGGGAGAGCCCTTGTGTCCTGCCAAAGATAAATGTAAATTGTTTGGCTGTCCCTGTTACAACCAGTTCAATTAGCGTCAAATCAAAAGCTCTTTAAAAGGCCACGCACACACTGTATGGGCTACAGTCTAATTGAGCCAGTTGTAAATTAATTACCTAATGTTGTCAAAATGGGCAGGGGAAAAAAAAACTTACTCCCTCCATAGAGCAACCTGAAGCTGATCTTAAAGGTAGGCAAGAAACATGTGTTCTTAGCAGCAAATGTTTAGTTTTCTAAAACAGACAGAGACAGAGGCTGTACAAACCATTGCTGATTCATGATAGATTTCCTTGCCAAAGCTTGATTTGTTAACGTCCCTTCCTCTATTCTCAGTTTTTAAGTACCTCCCCTGGCAGAGAAAATGATGCATTTCCATTCTCTCTCCTCTTAATTCTTAAGACTTCAGTTCTGAGATGAACAAATCGGTGCCAACTATCTGAGGAGATAGGACACTGAATTAGGGCCAGAACATTAACCCACAGTGCCCTCTGGTATTTCGAAGGGGAAGAATTCATTTCAGCTTTTCTAGTAAGACTGACTCCGCATACACCTCATCCCCTGCTTCCTCCCCCTCAAAAAAAAAAAAACTCCTCTTTTTATAAAATATCCATTTACTATAATGCTGCATCTCCAGTCTGTTTAAGTGGAAACCATATTACACTCTCAGCCATCACAAAAAACCTTTTCAGTCTCAAAACTTACAGGTTTAAAAACATAAAAAGAAGTCGGGTTGGGGGGAGCCCATGGTAAGTAAAGAATGAACATCTTCCTTAAGGAGGTCACTTAAGCGACTTGAAATGAGAACCTAAGAATCCCAAATGACTGAACTCAATTCCCATTTTGATTACCAAATGCACAGGCCAACTGCAATAAGGAAAATGTCAAGATAGTGCTTCTAATTGGCCTTACCTTTAAGAATTCAGACTATGAGAAAAAATCTAGACACTTAGATGACTAGACTGGCTTAGTTGTTCAACACATATAACATCAATGGGATTAGATACTAAATAAACAGCACCCAAGCCTGAGGTCTTCAAAAGGAAAAAAAAATTACAAGGAGCAGACCTGGACTTAGAGCCATGACTAGATTGACTTAGAACACTTTGCTTTGAAATTCATACTCAATACAATCATAGTCTCTTTGGGATAGAGAGAACTCAAAGATCAGTAATTCCTAGTGTAAACTCCCATTATGATCATTTCAGATGTGTGATAAGTGAGCCGCTGTGAACACCTTCAAGTGGAACTCAAGGCCCTGACAGCACTGTTAGAAAAAAAATCTTAATACAAAATGCCAAATTGTACCTCCGATGGGAGTAGAAATGGGTACCTGGATCTAAATCTCTCTTCCTGAAGTCAACCCTATATTTAAAACAACCACCAAGTATCTCCTGAACAGCCTCTTCTACAGAAGAACCATTCCTACATTCTCTCCTGCCACAGTATGGTTTACGATGAATCCTTCACAGTTCTAATCTCTCTCCCTCAGGCTCTACAGATCCTGATTTTGAAGAAAACTGATGATGGTCATCTCTTCATTAAAAGCCTCCAATATTCCATTCCCTCCACCCAAAAGTAGCTGCTAAAAACATATTTGATTTAGGCAGATTAAGGGTGATAGTTATATGATTAACATATATCTTTCAGTGATTATACTTGTGGTGAGACCTCCCTTTTTAAAAGCAGTAACTAATAAACACCTCTCTCAAGTTTCACTCAAACATTTTCCAAATGAAAAATAAGTGGTGTACTCTACCTTAAAATTCTCTTTTAACTGTGAAATTTTAAACACTTAAAATTTTAGGAACTAGCTCAGCTGTATGTGAACATAAACTTGAGAGCAAGAAGGAATAAAATATATAGAATAAGCCTAAGGGAAACACCTGACAATCCCTTTTTACCTTCTAGCTTGCAAAGCATGTATTATTGTGTTCTGAATCCAGACTTACTCTATCTTCTGGTCTCCTGGGGATCTGATACTCAAAGGTAATCAACATATCCAATTAATCAAATATTTACTGAGTGTCTGTTATGTGTTCTGTATGCTAAATGATAAGATTATAAAGACCTAGAACACATAATCACTGTCCAGTAAGTTAAAATCTACTTAGATAAACATTTACTTTTCTTAGGGTAATGAATAATGTAAGGAAGTACATATACAAGTTCAAAATATGGGATACAGGCATTTGAACAGTGTCAAGTTATTTAACAAGACAATGATGACCTCTAATTCCCCTCTATCCACAAAGTAATACCCAATTAAACAACGATCTTCACCCATTAATAATATCTAATTCCACTGACTGCCTGCTTCTTTCCGAATCTATCCAACCCTAAAATGTAGCATTATCAAAGCTACAATATTTGAGGCATTTCTGTTCCCCAAAGAAACATAGAAAGTCAGAGAATAGAAGAATCTTAATTAAAATTGAATTATAAAACTATCCTGATAGATAACATTGTATGTAAGGGGTTCTAGAGGTTTGCTAAGTAAACCTGTTTCTGTTCAAAATGGACCTCTCATATCTAATTCTGTTCTGTGAGGAACAGTGTTACTGAGGGATTTTAGGAGCTAAGGAAGGATGAGCCAGCAGTACATCGGTGAAGTTATTTTGGAATTAAGCAATTCAATAGACATGCTGGGACACAATGAAATGAAAATAAGACAATTAGTCTTTATGCATGTCCATGAGGGGAAAACTGGTATCTGTAATTGGACTAATTATACACTGCAAGAAAACTGCAGTTGACCTTGCTTGCGCTATCCTGGCTAAGAAGTTCTTTAGTTTGGCTGACCACTGAGCTGTTTTATCGTCAGCAGCTCTTCAACAGTAAATTTGATAAAATTCACCACAAAGCTAATTTCTACATCCCACTGTCTTGTTATGACCAAAACCCAGGTCATACATTTTTTTTCTTCTTTTAAAATATTTAAATGGGACAGAAAATAGGTGTCAGTCTCAAACTGCTGTTGCCTCTCAAAAGGTCAAAAACTGTAGGTGGCAACAGAAACAAGTACCAGGCCTTGGTTCTTAACCTCTCATGGGTCACTGATCCCTCTGAGAATCTGATGAAAGCTAGAAAACATGTGTACACAAAAGTTTGTGCCTATGACTTTTGGAAAGTCTGTACATTCTTTAAAGCTTGAGCAGAAGTTAAAAACCTTTCAACCAGACTGTGAACACTGCAGGGCAGGGATTGTGTTCTAATTCTGGTTTTTATTCTCTGTTCTTAAAGATAACCATTGCCTCATCAGTAAACCATTTCATCTACTCAAGACCTGGATAAATAGGTAAGAATAAAACAGAAGGATGAACAATACAATATTATAGTTTCTTAGTGGCTTCCAAAGATGATTAATTGAGAAGTCACTCAGGGTGTTCTTCAGAAGCCCTACCCTCCAAGAAGTTCAGGTTCAATAGGTCTTAACTGGGACTCAGGAATCAATCTGTGTTTGTAAGAAGTTCCATGATTAGGAAACCACCAGTGTACCTTAACTCAGTGGAAGGAAAGGTTTTTTTTTCCTAACGAACTGTTAAAGAATGATATATATATATATACATATCCATGTGCTGCACAAAGAGAAAAAGAAAGTTGCCTCAACTCTCCAAGTGGGGCCTGACAAACTCTTTCGCACCAGTTTACAATGCTGATACTTTAAAAACAAAAACAAAAACAAAACTTGACTAGTGTGTTTGGTGGTTTGTTTGTTTTCCCTGAAAGGTCATGCTGTGATTCACCACCAGACGTTTACTCAGAGCTAGTTTACAGCAAGAGGTTTAGCATAGCTGCCAGTGAGATCTCCACATCATTAGAAGCACAGCTTTGCTAAACCCTCCTGACAAGTTTTGATGCCACAGGCTCAAACCACAAAATAGAATTGAATACACTCTAATTTAGAAGAAATTCTTGACAACCTGGATAACATTTTGTTTCACAATAAAAATATGTTTTTAACAGAAGGTACTACCATGCAACACCCTCAAGGGGATAAACTGGACCCAAGTTGTAAGATCTGGCAATTAAGAGACTGGGCTTAACCTACCTGACCAGGTACCTCAATTTCCTGTTCCTACAAAACTGACATTTTAAAAATCCCGTTCCCTCCTCATTCCTATTTTCTACAGCTCAGTGAGATGATTCATTCCTTCCTTACTTCACACAATAAACGATGCCAGTCCCCAGCATAGTATAAGGTGAAAACTGCAAACAGCAGTTCCCCTGCCCTCCTATTGCTCACAGTCTGTGGTTATTTCAGGAAACTACTTCATAAAAACAACATATTCCTTACTGGAACCACTACATACAGATGACAACCTGAGTCTGGAGGAAGACTGTAGTTTCTCTATTGAGAAGTCAGGACAGCTTCCTCATCCCACACCTGGCACATGCTTTGGAGAAAGCCAAGGCGCAGGGGAGGCCAGAGGCAGGAAAGCCAAGCCCAGCTTCCTGTGTGACCCCTGGTCTGAACCAATTAATAAGAACCCTCCTGCCTTTGGTTGAGAATTGGGTACTTTACAGGCTTATCTGTAGCTACTTTACATGCATTGTCTTCAAAACAACCCTGAGAGGTAGAACTAGAGTGCCTTGTTACAGAACATAAAACATGCTCAGACAAGTCAGGCAAAGTGACATATCCTGTATGTAGTGGGACCAAGATTCACATATAAGTCACTCTGAGTCCAAACTACACAAGATTTAAGTAAACTAAAAGAACTGTAAAGAGTCAATGTCTTCAAACTTGAACACTGTGTAAGAACATTATCTTCTCATTTTATAGACCCAAGGCCCAGAAGTAAAATGCCTTGCTTAAAGTGGTAAAAAAGCATAAAACAGCTACCTCCAAATTTTCAGTCCAAACTAAGCTCACCACAATGCCCCATTAGATTCTCATACACTATTTTCCTCCCTCTATATAAAATGGAGATAACGGACCTTTCTCAAAGGGTTGCTGTGAAACAAACAAATCAAAACGAGTGGTTTATGTAAATGTAGAACAAATGGGATTATGAGTTTAGGCCTCAGATCCACACAGCTATTTGGTTTCACGCAGGTTACTGAACATTTCATGCCTCAGCTTCCTCATCTGTAAAACTAGCATAAGAGTGACAATTTCAGAGTAATGGCAATTAACAAAGCCTGGAACACAGTCAGTGCTCAACAAATACTAGTATTATCATTACTGTAAGTGTCCTGTAAATTCAACATCTGCCATCTGGTAAACAAGTTTCAATGTTGCTAAAGGCTACGGAAAACATTCTTTATAATTTATTGATCACAACACAGTAAACTAAAAATTCAAAATAAAATTAAGATTTAAAAAGCCCCCTCTCTCTGCTGGTCTGATTTACCCACAATAAACCCAAGCTCCAAACACACCTCAATTAAAGAACAATCCCTGGCACTGCAGAGCTTTCTGCAGCCTTTCACACCTGCGGAGAATGTGCATAAACAGTTTTCCTGCTTCAGAGGGCTGTTCTGAGAATAAACGGTTGTAAATGCCCTTTGTAATCTTTGACAATGGTGCTACATAAGCACACATTACTATAGCTTTATAAATTAAGTATGTGGTTACACATGACAATACCAGAAATGCCTGAAACATCTTTCCACTCTTCAGCATCCAATTAAATTACCATTTCCCCTAAGAAGGAATTCTCTGTTGCATTATCCCACAAAAATGATACCACCAGACACCTTAGATGTTCATTATGTGCCAGAGACTGTCATGAGCACTTAATAACTCATTTAATCCTCACAACAACTCTACATTACTATTTTTCCATTTTACATCAGGAAACTGGGTTAAAAAGACATGAGCTAGTAAGTGGCAGAGCTGGGATGGAATCCCAGGCATGGGGCTCTAGGGCACTTGCTGTAAATCCACAGGACACCATGACCTCCAAAAGCAAGATTTCTGTTGATAACCACTCTCTCCTTGTTCTTACTCCACAGGATAGTGTGGCTTCCAAAAGTAAATTCTCTCTTCATAAATACAACCCCTGCCACACAGAAATGTACCGGTACCTACTGATACTGCTGCTTTGGACATTTCAATACCAGTTACAAAATGCATCAGGTTTAACCGCTCTGCTAACCCAGAGGCGCCATGAGGACAAGGCCCCTTGCCTCCTCCGTTTACATAACCCCATTCCGTCTAAACATAATGTCGGTGCTTAAGAAACTAAAAAATAAAATAAATTTACTAAATGAGTATTACCATTAAGAAGCTGATCATTTAAAGAGATGCAACTCTTTTTATACTTGTACTTTTTATACTGCATTCTAATATTAAGCTGCATTTGGGGTTAATGTTTTACTTTTGTTTTCTTTCTAAGCAAAACTAATCTTATTTTCTCTGCTCAGGCAATACATTTCAGTAATCACTAATTCAACAGACCAAAGAGAAACAGAGTATTCAGCTGTCAGATCACACAAGACCTTTTTAATACTTCATTCTCATAGAAATTTTTGAAGCAGAATTTTTTAAATCCCATTTATGTTTTAATAACATAAAAAAGAACTGCCTTTATAGGGGAAAGGAGCATATAACAGGTAATAAGCATTTAATGGTCCAATAATTGGTTATATCAGAGCAATCACTGTTAAGTAATTAATTTCTTTTCACTTGTTCACTTGAAATTTTGAGCACCTTTGATAGGCCTGGAATTGTTCTTATTATTTAAATATATTATAACCTAAAACCTTTTGGAGAAGTCCAAAACACAACAAGGTTGCCAGTCATCCATGTGCATGCAGCAAGGCATCTTGATACCTTTCCAGCGTGGCCTTTAAAAAGCCAAACTGATCAGCAAAATCAAGAGTATCCCAAGAGAGAATGGGCACCAAAGCCACAGAAATGGCATTACTGCTCAATTGAAGGGGCTGTGCACAGGGCAGCACAAAGTGGTTAAAAAAAAAAAAACACAACAGAAAGTTATAATTCAAAAGACAGTCAAAATAATAATAATTACATCACGACACCAGAAAAAAAAATACAGTGAACAGCTTGTATGTTGTTACTATGCAAAATTACAATTAAGCTCAGGTTAATATCATTTCCAACTAATTACCAGTTGCAAGAGCAGCACACTAAGAGATTTCACTTTACATACTGCCAGTTTTCCCTGCTTCTGTATGTCTGCCATCCACAAAGCTACAAGGTTCCTCCTAATTTTTTAATGTCACAGCTACACAAGGGCATCCATCTCATTTCTGTCAAAGGGGCTCCCCTCTTGGTGGTAGATGTCAGGAGTTACTAACATTTCAACATCTTCTTTGGTCACACCTCTCTTGACACTTCCTTCACATCAAAATAATGCTCATAGTGTCATCTTGACAGCCTATTGCATTTCATTCCATTCTCATTCTTCCTCCCCCTTCCCTCTAATCTCCCTGTCCCGAACCCTTTTCTTAATGCCTTGTATCAAAGGAGTACTGGTCACTTCACACTTGCTGTACAAATCATTCCTTACTACTGACATGCTGGACAGCTGACACATAAAGGATTACATGTAACACTTCCTAAATCAGTTATTGTTTTCTATCTACATGCATTCATCGTAACCTGCCCCACCTCCATCTCCCAAAAGAAAGGAAACCCACCAGTACCACCAAGGCTCGAATTCCTGTCATTCCACTGTCCACCATGACTATCTGCCCAAATGATGAGGGTCACTCCTGCCACTGCCATTTGAAGAGAACCTGTATCTAAGTAGATACAATGAGACCTAGTCTCACAGACTCTCTATGGCTTCCACATGACACTGAACTCATAGAACTACTTCAAATGCCAGTACACTTTCCTATAAAAAGAGGCAAGCTAATTTGAAAGACCTTCTGAATCCACTTCTGCTAAGAGTTGAAGGAAAGAGACAAAGGTCCAACAACCTGAAAGCAAGAAAGAATCGTCTAATCTAAATCACTGAAGCTCTTCTGTTATCCATACACCTTGGGCACTGCCCCAACAGCAGGCTGCACGAAGTGCAGGACACCATCCCTCCTGCTTCACAGGAGCCTAAAAGGGAGGTCAGGTACCTTATCTGTTACTTGCACCTCTGAGAATCTGTGTGGTGGAGAGGGGGTTGGAAAACAGCAGTACTTTCTTTGCTACTAATGGACAGATAACTGAATAATGTCATAACAATTTCAGTTCCTTTGTGCACTAAAGGAATATTTATTTAATCAATGTACTGTTACAAAACAGGCATCTGGTGTACTTTTGGAAAGATGGAAAGCCATTCAGAGCAGGGTGATGGGAGTCTTGTCACCAGTTTAGTTGTTATCTGAGATAACAAGGAAGGGGGAGTGCAAGGCAGGGGAGGGGCGGGGCAGCACTTCCATCCACAGTGCCCCTCTGCCTGCCAGGGAAGTACAGATGTGCAGCTCCTGGCACATAATTACTATGACCTGCAGCCACAGACAGCGCTCCCCCTTCACTACGACAGAGCTCCATTCAGACTCTCTCTACTGTAAGCATCTCCTTTCCAAGAAAACAAGCAAGCTTGCTGTTTTCAACACAGCTAGAATTTCTCCTGCTAAGAACCTAAAGATTTTTCAATGTCGGGGAAAAAAAATTTCTCAGAGAAACAATTACCTTTTGCTTTAAATGTTCTGGATGCAGTAGAAGGGAGGAGAGATTATTCTGGGGTGGTTAGAAGGGCAAAACTTTAAAAATTTCTTTGTTAAGCAAAAGATCCGCTTTCCTCAGGTACCAAGATAAAGACATCTGGCTATTGAGACATGCTTAGTGGGCAACCCAGGGGACAATGACAAGACTCATCTGTTTACCAGTCATAACTGTCAGGGCTGCTAATCTGTCCTTATACATTTTTCAAAACTATCATGAGACTATTGCAGTGAATTAGATTTCAAAAAAGACAGATTCTAGAGCTTAATCTTGATATATGATGTGAGTGTTAACAATCACTGTCAAGAACTGATGTAAAGCTGACTCAAAAAATAAACAATACAAACTTAACCTCACTAAAAACTTACAGAAAAGAAATGATTAAGAAACACTAGCATAGAAAGGCAGAATACTTTTTACACTTGTACATGATACTGTTCTATCAGCTTTTACTTATTGTCCCAATATCTTGGGATTTGAGTAGGGGAATGGAAGAGGAATTTTAAGGAATGTAATAAAAATCAAATACTTTTTTGCAGTGTTCTATGTCCCTATCTTGTTCCTGATTACTTGGCTGTTTGTTAATAGTTCACTGAGCTATTTACAGGGTATGTTCTATGGCACAATATGTAAAGTTTCAGGGTATGTTCTATGGCACAATATGTCAAGTTTCAAAACCACATATGCATTGAATGTTTTATGTCTAGAAGTGGTTTGGTAGAAGGAAAATTAATTATATTAAACCACCACCATTGCTGCCACTCAAAGAAAAACTCAAAAATATTATCTAAAACAGTGACTATAATTTCTGCATAGGAACTTGTTTCAAAAAAAAAAAAAAAACCCACTTCTGGAAGCCTAGTTAAAAAGAAAATGTACCAGAGCCACACACCAGGGGTTAACTTTTAGTAAATAGGCAATAGGTCCCAGGAATCAGTATGTTTAACAAGCTAGCCTGGAGGTGCACATGTGCAACTGGGTTTGGAAACCACTGTAAAGAATGTGTGACTCACAACAACCTGAAACTATCCAATCCAGTGTCTCCATACCCAACATGGGTGACAAAGTGTAATTATTGCAAAAAGGTTTGCTGAAACTTCAACAACTCAAAGGGTACACTCTTACCAAATTTTTAAAAATACGTAAATAAAAGACTTAGTTAACTATTTCATAAAGATGTTCACACAATCACAGTATGTAGTATAATCACTAAGCTACTTCTCCTGGGAACCTCCATCCTGCAAATTTAACTGTGAAATCAAATCACTTGTTTGTGGCCATATGACATTCAGGGTCATTGGCAAAATCTGAACATGTGCTTTTCCCCAGCACAGACTAGAAGCCTGTCCCTATTCTCATTATTGTGTCATGAAGAGTTTAGGTTTTTAGAGGTTAATGACAGGACCAAAGTCATTTAAACAAAAAACACAAAGACTGGCTGGGGGCCACAGTTTCTAACCCCAGACAAAACTCTGCTACCCATTACAGATCAACTTCCCATTAAGGACCTTCAATGGTTAAATCCAATCCACATTTTCCCCTTTCAAATTTATATTCTGTAGTTTTAGATAACCACATTAAGCTGGGTTAGAAACTTTGCAGTAAACTGAATTCTGCTCTGGGGCCTGCACAGGCAACAACAATTCAAAGACAGACAGAGCTCTACCCTGGGGTCTTTTATCTGAGAGCACAATCAGGGAGCCTGCTGGATAATTTGTTTTAGAATACCGGAGCACTTGTTTTTAAACAAAGCATTAGCCAAGGAAAGAGGTTACAACAAAAAGAATCACAAGACCAAAAGAAAAAACAAACAAAAACAAAAAGCCAAACAGCTAGAATCAAGGTGGTTCTTTCCACTATCTTTTAAAATATTATTTGTGGAATAAGAAAATGTCACCAAGGTTTGTGTTTAGTCCTGGTTTTTTATCCCCCCTCAATTAGATCTTTTTAATTTTAACCCTGAGTGGGACACAATAAAGGAAGGAAGAAGGAAGAAGGAAAGGAGGAGGCTGGGTGGGTGCAAGAAAGGGGAGTGGGGGTTACCCTTTTATGAATCTCCAGACCATGCAAAACTCAAGTCTGTGGATAACTCTTAATATTTCCTCTAAATACTTTCCACTTTTAAGCCTACCAAAGACTAGAAAGAAGTCCTCAAGAGTAGGTCAGATAACCCCACAGGCAAGCAAGTGTTAGTTTCTTAAATGCCTACCTCCTCCTCCCTAGGGCAAAATTACTCAGAACCTAGCTATTTTAATTTAGCTCATCCACAGGAGTGACACAAATTTAATTTATCAAATTTTATTTCAGTTAAAAATTTTTTAATGGAAGCAATACCGTGCAGTGGGAAAAGCAGTGACCTATATATTAGGAAACCTGCATCGTATATTCCTGTCCTACCACTAACTCACTAGGTCGCACAGAACAGTTATATAACATAATTTTCTAGACCTGTTTTCTCAGCTAAAATAAGGTGAAAGCCTAATGGGTATGTTATCACCCCTGAAAACATTCAAAGAAGGTGGTGGGTGGGGTAAAAAGGTTTGATAGCCCATTAAAGTAATATCACAATAAAATTCTTAACCATTAACTTAGTTCTATGATGCAGTGGTTCATGGCAGGCTCTGAAGCCAGAATGTATGGGCTCTACAACTTACATGCTGTGTGACCTTGGGTGTAAAGTCTGCAGCTATTTCCTCTCCTACAAAACAGGGACCAATACCTACCTCACAGAACCACTGTCTGAAGGTTACACAACTTGACTTAAGCAGTTATTATAGTACCTGCCGTCACAAACATGCTAGTTCTCATTATAATTATCAAATACACCAACACTGAGCTGATGGTGGAGACAGAGCTGACAAATAAACAATTAAGTTTCATGCCTTTTCTAATCGAAGTAGATACCAAAAAAAAAAAAAAAGGTGTTGTATCTCTACATGAGTCTTGGTGCATCTTCACTTCTGTCAACCCTCAGAAGTCCCCACCCTTATTCCTAAATCTGTTGATTTGGGCAGTTCCCCAAGTACTGGGCTCTCTATCCACCTGTACATACAGTCCCTGAGGACCCAAAGACTTCAAAACTCTCCAAGAAAACCTAAGCTGGGAAAATAAAGTGTTCTCATCCTCTGAAAAACAGTAACAAAAAATCTCATTTCCCACCTACCCTTTGACACACTGGCATCAAAATCCATGTTAGAATCCAAAACCTAGTAAGATAATATATACAATACTTGCTTTATTTTAGATGACTCTTCTTAAAGAGTTCACAGGTATAAAGAATTTTTTACACAATGGGATTTATTTTCCTTCTTTGGGTCAACCTGGATGAAGATCATCCAGCAAGGAAATGTCAACCACTGTTTTCTTCCTCCACTTAACCTAAAAGCTTTGAGATTTCTTTTTCGGTATTTTTTTTTCCTCTCAAACTTTCCATTTTCTCCCCACAATCCATTTTATTGACTGACTGCAAACATCATCTCTAATGCATTCCCTCTATTCAGGGATTCAATGGTATTCATCAGTGCCCGCTTCCCTGACTGCTGTGGAAAACTGTGACAGATTTAAGCTTCAGTTCTGATTAAGCCTTCCAGCGAAAGTAACCTGAGAGCCTGGCTCAGTGGAGAGCCCTAGAAATAAACTTCCCCTTCTGCCTTCCTTTCCCTCAAATTTATGAGCACACAAATAGATTAGGGGATTCCACTAGAAACCAAAAGAGAATTGAGTATCATTATTTTTCAGCATCTTCCCTAAACTTGAACCTTCAACTGTACATCTATCTCATTCTCATCATGTTAAGCTGATAGAACTAATAAAATTCAACTGATTCCAAAAATTCTTGCAAACTTCAGTGTCCCACCATTTAACATCTCTTAAACATATTCATGAAAGCATTTGTAATTGAAATCCTCAAAATCAAACAATTTAAGTCAAATTAGGCAAAAAACACCTTCCTACCTGCCAAATGGTTCCCCTTCAGCTTTTCTGGGGTAGGATTACAGTTTCACCACGTCTTTTCTCACCAAAGAACATCGTTACACCAGACTGTAACAACCCTCCTGCTCCACCAATTCCATTCCCTGGAGCCAGGAGTTCTGTTTACCCCTGGGCCTAGAACAGTGCCTGGCACATAGAAGAAACTCAGAAGACATTCGCTGAATAGGCAACTAGGTAAAAGGAGTAGAGGTGCCCGAGGGAGCTAAGGCCCACAGGAGATAATTAATCGTCACATAGAGTTGGTAGTGCTTCTGAAAGATGTCATGGCCTCGGATATATTCACAGAGAACTGGCCACTCTGGTGACAGGGCACATCTTACTGATAAAGCTGTGACTCTAGCCAAAAGGCCATCAACAGCCATCTCACTTCAGAGCCTTCCAGTAAAGACACGTCCAACTCCAAGTTTTCAAAATGAAACCCTGTGTTCCCAATGTTATAATAACTTTCAGTTCATCCCAAACACTTTTAACAGTAACTCCCAACACTTCTGAATTTCTCAGTCATCTTTCTAATGCCTCATTCTCAATCTCCAAAATGCTTTCTTTGTAGGTAAAAGTATCCCCAGTTTGCCTTGGTAATGGTGCAAAAGAAGACAGAGCATCAGGGAGAAGTGCCCCAGGAAATGAAAAATAGTGGCCAGGAGTTCAGCTCACTAATTATATATATGACTTGGTACTGGACATCTGAAGAAAAACTGACACACCTTCCTCCAGGCAAAAGGTCTCACTGACCTGGCTGCACAACAGAATCCCCTGGGGAGCTTTTTAAATTTGTTATGGGAGGGGGCTTCCTCCACCCTCCCAAGGGTAGAGGGACTTTTTCAAAGCTCCTCAGGGGTTTGCTGTGCAACCAAGTTTGAGAATACCTTCCCCCACCACCTTACTCCAAAGCTTCCAGTTGATACTGTACACTAAAAGTAAGTCAAAGCTTTAAGAAAAGTATGATAAAGTGCTATGGTTTGTTAAAGCTGATGGTGGGTCCATGGGTGTTGGTTATGTTATGTTTCATATTATTCTATTTTTACAAAATATTTCATAGTCCTATATACAAATATATTCTAAAACAAGTTCATCATATACTGGTTCTCAAAACTAAGTATTAAAAATATGATTTCATATTCCTAAGGAATATAAGAACTGGTGTTATCTGGGGCTTTTAATTCACTGGGGAGAAAAACCAAGACCAATTAAATTAGGTCTGCTGATTTGAAAACAATGGCCCAAATCTGTAATAACACTTCATAGTACAAGTCCTGAAAAATGCTCAAAATTTAGTTTGTAAAAACCAAAAGGTATCTGCTTAACCAAACTGTGAAAGGTATCTGCTTAACCAGACTGTGAAAACCTTTATATAATCAAACACTTGCAGACACAGAAGTGAGTTATGACAAAACAGTATTAATTCCAAGGCTCAGTCCTACAAGCATCTTAAAATGGGCATGGGGAGAGCATATCCACCCACCTTTTTTCCTCCTTCTTTTTGAATTTAGTGGGGAAACACTGGTTAACAAAATCATATAGGTTTCAGGTGCACAATTCCACAACTAACTACACTTCTTGATTGCTCCAGGTTTCCTGGTCAAATATCACCTCCTCAGAGAGGCCTCATCTAAAAGAACTTCTATAAAATTGCACGTATGCTAAAGGCAAGAGAGAGATCTCTTGGTGCTGTCATGATTTTACGTCAAAATGATCCAGTAAATTTGCAAAACAGAAAACAAAAATAAAATAAAATTGCACATATACACACATATTAGAGTCCCACTATCATATCTATACCCTGCTTTTAAAAACCCCTGTTAACACCCAACATATTACACATTTACTTATGATTTATACTACATCTGCCACCCATGGTAGAATGTAAATAAACTCCATTAGGGCAGATATGTTTCTTGTATTCACTACTGCATATCCTCTGCCTAGAACAGTACCTGTCTGGCATACAGAAGTGATTCATAAATATTTCTTGAATGAAAAAGTAAATAAATAAAATAATCTAAATATCTTTTTTCTTCCCAAAGAGAATCTTACCCTAATACAATAGAACAGGTAAAGGTGGTGCTCTGGCTGAATGAGGCCAGAGCCTCCCCTCAGCTGCCTCAATGTCCCTGAGGTGCCCCAAACCATTGCCCAAATAATTTCCAAAGCCATTCTTACTCAGAAAATCTTCAATTCCATGTTATTTCTGTTAAGACTCCAAAGAGAAACATTACATCTGATAAATGACTTTCCAGTCTGTAATTCCACTTACTAGTCACTGGCAGCTGCATCAAGTTCCCTGCAAATTCAAAGCATTCAATGTTCCAAAACTGTTGTATCCCAAAAACTGTATTTACAACCAAACAGTAGGCATGTCTGGATGGGGAAAAAAATCCAACTCCATGAGGCAGATGGAACGGTGTTTCTTTCCTTGCCCTGTCACATGTATGGTCCCTGGGCCTCTAAGACCCACCACTGTGCCTCTAAGTGGAAAAAAAAATCTCATTGCTTGTAAGGGGATAAGGAAGAAGAATGGTGGTCACAAGACCCATGTGAAGACAGATGTTATACAATGGTGTATAAAAATGTGGGGCAATATGGTTGCCAATCAGTGACTTTGTGACTCCAATACTTACTCTGTTTTTACATCTAAATGACTTGCTGGCTTAGCTTGCTTTGAGCTTACATTTAGGAAAACCAGGGTTGAGGGAAAACCCTAGAGAAGAACTCATTGCAAGGCACAATTGAAAGAAACATTCCCACAGCAGCCTATTGGCTACAACATTATGAAGAGATCTTAGATACAGCTAAAAGATGTCCTCAAACCTGCAGGGAAATATGAAACATACTCAGCAAATAAGTAAATAAGACCTTTGCAAATGTTTATCATCCAGTCTTGCTAAACTAAGCAAGAGTTAGCAATTGAAAGCATGGTGATCCATCTTCTAACACAGTAATCCAATACTTAAATTATAGACAACTGAACGCCTTTTTTATGTCCACGTCTTCTAACAATGCCTTTGCTTCAGCATGCTATAGGAGTGCTTCTTGAAAGATGGAAGTAATGATGAAGCACATCATTGGGAAAGCAATTATATGTAGTACTAACCATTTTACAATGACCATATGGGTTGTGTTTCAACAATGTAATTTCCAAATCAGCCTGAGCATACATATTTCTCTGTCCTTAATCCTGGCACACCATACTAAATTAAGTAAGAGTACTGATGAAATGTGGGCAGCAGATGTAGAAATCTACAATAATGTTAAAGAAACCTTCATCTGTAAACTGTAAACACAGGGCACCCATTGCCCTGAAGTGAAAGTGACACCCATCTCAACCAGTCTTCTTCACAGTTCCCTTAATTGAAAACATCAAAGCAGGTTATTACAAACCTCTGAGGGGTAAGGACCAACACAAAGAAAAGTTAAATATGCACAATTCATACCTAAGTATTTACAACCTGAGACAGGCCCTGAAGGTAATGCAGAATTCACATTTTACAAATACATAAAATTCAGGTATAAGAGTTCCCTTTTAAAACCCTTGATTTAAAGGTGTGGTTCCTATTACACTAGATTTTATAGTAATAGTTAAATTCCAAAGGACATGCTTTGACTGGGGTCTGCCCTATGATCACAAACTTGGGTATAAACTGAAAAGTACCACATTCCATTTCAAGCAAAAGGATAAATTTGGTCCTTGAAGTAGTTGGAGAGAGAGGAGCAAGACTACAGGTCTCAGAGCATCCTGATTCCAAGAAAAAATTACCTCCTCTCTGCAAAAGAAGACAGACTTTTCAGAGAAGTGTATGACTGATCTTCATATTCACCCAGAAATCTTCTGAAATTTCAGGCCCAGTGAGGGTACTCATTTTCATTCATCCTGTGTGTAACTGTGTGTGTGAGTGTAAGAGAAAGAGAGACAGAGAGAGATACTACTCCTCAGGGATGATCATCAGCCAGGTCTGAATCTTTAAGTCCTAAAGGATGAACAGTATGGGGCCCATCTTGGCCCAGAAGGGGGCCAAGGAGGGGGCTTCTCAAGGTGTATAGTACTCTAATCGCACTTGGGAAATCCGTAAGGGACAAATCTAACAGTCACATTTATTAGCAT
The DNA here is from genome assembly GCA_004026585.1 of Noctilio leporinus. Lineage (NCBI taxonomy): Eukaryota > Metazoa > Chordata > Mammalia > Chiroptera > Noctilionidae > Noctilio > Noctilio leporinus. The sequence goes on from PVIW01004893.1 coordinate 70,768, forward strand.
ACTCTCTGTAGCATAAACAAACCTCTACAGGTGGAGTAGGGGAAAGGGGGAGAAAAACTTGAAAATGTTACTTATAACAACAAAAGGAAACAATAACAGGGAAAATAATGCACTATTTGTCAACAGGTATCTTCAAGATAAAGATATCAAGAAAAGCAAAGACTATTTAGTATAGTCCTTCACCAGGAAGAATAAACAATCTATTAAAGAACAAAAACAACACACACACACACACACAAAAAAAACCTAGCAAAAAGGTCTGTTTTATGTAGAGTAGACTGCCAAAAGAAATGCCACTTCCTAGAATAGTTCAAAACTAGGCAAGACAAAATACTTAGGAATCGATACTAGAACATAAGCTTGTACCCACAGTGACCTATTGATAGGGTTCCAGTCCCTTCTCCAATTCTACACTTCTGTTCTAAAAATATTGAGATTATGTATGTGAAAGGGTTTAGTATAGGAACTGGCAAACAGTAACCTTTAAAATTAGGAGTCTGAACAAAGGCTTAAAATCTACCTAGCAATTTGACCTCAGAAAAGACCAGATTTTTATACAGGGGAAAACAGTGAGAGAAACAGAGAGAAAAAGAAAAACCAACAATAAATAAGCTACAGATGTGCTATAGAAGCAGCCAACCACCTACTGTAAACTCCAATTTGGAAAAAAAAAAGAACATCCCAAAAGATGATGAGGTACTTCCCCCTCCCTAAAGCCTATTATTATACCTAAAAAAATCCTTTGTAACCAAGAGAATTTTCAGCAGCAACAGGGAACAAATGTGGTCTACCAGAGAGACCCTTTTGGGACTCTCTCACAAAATGTATCTATATTAAAAAGAAGAGTGGAAAGGAGGGATAAGGCGCACAAACTTTCAGGTCAGGCAGAAACCACTGCATTTTCTGCCTCTCTTGCACTGACCTTGGGTTAGTTGACTTAACCTGAGTTTCACTGTCTTAAACTGTAAAACAGGAATATCATTTGTTTTTTGGTTTTTGTTATTTTTCTTTTTGGGGGGGAGTAGCTATAATGAATACAAAATTCCAAGCACAATGCCTGGTACAGGGTAAGTACTCAGTCAACAGTAGCTCCCTTTTCAAAAATATATTTTCCTGGAATTTTTGTGGAAACAGGTCAACTCTAAATAAGCAGTGACTGAATGCCTACTATGTATGGATTACTGAGCAAAGGAAGCAATAATTCTGAGAGCCTCATATCTCCCAAGAAAAATATATGCAAAAAGAATACAGAAGCTAAAGGCAGAGAACAGAGGGAAATAAAACAACACATTAGGAATACAGGAAGAAAAACTCTGGCTTTCTTAAGGTTCCAGTCACTCTCCCAAGTGACACACAATAAGCCCGTACAGAGCATATAACAGATACACAATAAGCCATTATAGAGCATATAACAGTACCTGAACTTCCCACCAGATCCCAAATAAAACACAGAGTACAAAGGGTTATGGTTAACACTTCAAAAACTTGCTTAGGCCAGCCCCAAAATCTCAATCCATGGAAAAAAATCATTTTAGAATAAAATACTCTGAAAGCTAAGAAATAAAGCATTTTTCTGACCTACTCCATATCCCAGCAGTAAGACTATCAATGAATTTTATCATCATCATCATCATCATCATCATCATCATCATCATCATCATCTGTGGTTCTGGAAACAGAACATGTGCAGATAAAGTTAATTGTGGGTTGAAATATAGGTAAAAGGATGGCTTTACTGGATAGGTTTTGCAGTGTGAATGATTTAAAGTAGAAAGCCACACTGCCAAAACATTAAACAAATTTTACAAAGTGACCAAGGGAGCTAGAAGCTGGGTAGATATTCTGAGTTAAACACAGTTTTCAATACTTTCAGGTATTGTAGGCAACTACTTTTTTTTTAAATACAGGAAATATTTCTGTAATCACATTATACTTCATTGAAGGTGACCAGAAACAATCTGGTCCGTTTTCGTATTAGACTAGCAAAACTAATTTTAAAACAACACAACTGTCTAACACAGCAGGTTTCAACATTCAGGTGTGAAATCACACTTCCCAGCACACAGACGAATTATCCCCCTGCCTCTCACCTGCAATTATCATTTGCTCTCTCCCCAGGTGGCTCTTAGCCACCACATATCCTCCTAGGCTCACATCTGGAAACGTAACCTCTCTCTGTAGCTCATATGCTATGGGGGAGAGAGGGAGGACAAAAACAAAAACTTTATGCTGGCTTAGATAACTTCTGAAAATATCTTTCACCACATACAGCATAAGAGCAAAATTACAACATCTTTATGTCACCATGATTAACAAAAAGTATTTTTCAAATAAAAATAGTAGATTTACTTCACAGTTCCTATAGAGGCCAGCTTCTTCCATTAAAGCCAATTCCAAAAATTTAGCAAAAGATCTTTCGTCAGTTGATAGGACATAATTAGCTGTTTTGATTAAAGCATTTTCCTCCCCTGGTTAACAAGATATAACAGATGTCACCAACTTCCCTAATAACAATACAGCCCTGCATTTGGCATCTTTACAGTTTTAAAACTGAACTGTCATATAGAAAAATTATAGCTAGGGTGTCTCTTTACAATCATGACTCTAAAGTGGTAATGACATGCCTCGACTCCCCAATGGAACAGATATGGAAATCATATTCCATATTCATAGCCCCAAGTTCCCCTTAGCACACACTTGATTGAAAACCAACCTCTGAAATCTGAATGTTGCGGACTTATTCAAATCACCACCAATTATTCCTGGAAGCACAGACCAAGTGAGGTATGAAACCTGAACAGAAAATGCAAATCTCACAGTCACTTTCTTTCAGGAGCACATGTAGAAAAGTACTGCAGGAAAAGCAACGTCCATCACAAACAGACCCACTCTACCACAATCCCGACTTTCCAGCAGAGAGGAAGTGTACTATATGTCATTTACAAAAAAGAAAAAAAAAAAAGACTCATTTTTCACAGTAAGAGTCTCTTAGTGCATTTGATCCAATTTATAAAAATTCAATTTACACCAATTTTGTCAACACGCCAGTCCAGGGTGTAACTAGAGATAGGCCTGCATTTTAAATGGGAGGCAGCCTCTCTGATTGAAGTTCAACTTAAACATCCTGGTTTAACAACTCCATTAATGGCATCAAGCACAGATCTAAAGATTACTCAGCCCTTTTGTCAGCTGAATGTGTTATTTATGGGAGAATATATCAATCATGTCTTCCCTTTATTATTTCCTACTTTCTGATCCTAAGGTATTTGGCCGGCCAAATTAATACATTCCATTGCTACTGCAAGTCTAAACAATGCTTGATAAAAGATTAATAAAATAGTTCGGTTCTCTGTAACCACATACACACCCAGGGAAATTCATCAATGTCTTTATTTGCATATTTGGCTGACTGCCCCCTGAAGCAAATACGCGTAAAGCACAATGCTCAGGTATCATGTTTTATGGTTTGCATTTAATTCAGGGTGTCAATCTACTTCTATTTTAATTATATCCATCTTGATATGTTATTACAATCTCATGAAAACTTTTCATTATATGATTGACTATAAATATATACACATGACAAACAGCTGTTATAAATTTTCTGGTTCAGTAATAAAAAGGCAAGATAGCTTAGCCAACATATCATGTGGATTTAATGGTTTGAGTCTTTCTTCTTCAGAAGAAAAGTATGGTGGAGTTGAAGACTCCACCATACTCCAAAGTTCACTTGTTTCAATGTTCTGCTACCAAACTTACTAACTTGCTCTAAGTTCATCTGAATTGCCAGGCTGAAGAAAAAATTTTATCCAAAAAAAATTATGTTAAAAGTGTAAATAAGTTATATTAAGGTCATTGTATAGCCAAATAGATATTTTTTTACCTTTCCAAGGTACTTTCAAGGATGAGAAATCCTCCTATCATCCATCACCCTAATACTTTTTCTTCTACATCCTTATCTGGCAAGTAAGGTGGGGATGGGGTGTTGAAACTCTTAGAAAAAAATGAAACCTTTATAATTATGGGTGTTCATTCTCATTTGTATTATCATTTTTGTTTTTAATAAACCTCCTTCAAACAGTTCCAGTCCTTGGAAATGCTATTACTGAAGAGAAGCCGACAGTTTTCTAGTTTCCACTGGCGAACCATCAGCATTGCTTCCTCCCAGTGTGATCTTGAACAGGTCAATTAACCCCTCTGGGCTGTGCTTTTATTTGCAAAACAAAAGGTATTGTAGAACTATATCACTAAAGCCAACTTGGGCTGAAGTAAAATGGATCAAAAGACTGCTCGAAAAGTTGAGGTACTAGCTTTAAGAAACACCTTCTAAAGATGCTCTTCACATTAAGCTCAAACTATAATTTTCACAAGTAATCAAACTGATTACCTGATAAGAAATGGGAAAGAAGCAAACTGCACTATACAGCAATGCAATAATAATAACAAATAACAGCAAAACAATAACAAATGCTTGTTTCCCCTTTTGCTCCGGTGAAAGTATACTTTCATTTGGATTACTAAAATAATTTTAGAACAGCACAATCCAGGACCTTCATTATTTCTGCCAACTGAACATGTACAGAGAAAATGGGGTGGAACACCCACATGTGGCTGAAAAACATGTGATACTCTAATGGTCAAGTATTGTTTCATCTACATACTCATTCTCTTAGGTTTTTTTCTTAGTTTTTAACTATGGAAAAGTATTCACTGAACAGCCTTTAGCCAGCAAATAACTAAAAAGAGACCCTAGTAAACAACAACAAAAAGTCTACTTCAGTATAATTTTTGAGGGATAACTGCAAATACTGGACTCTTTTAACGCCTCTTTTCAAGCTCTAAAGTATCACTGCCATCAGAAACTTTGCAGAAACCTTAAGTGAGATTGCAGGTTGGTGCTGTGCTGCAATGCAGGGGAGGTGTGGGGACAACAAGAAAAACGGCATCCCTTAAGTATCATCACAACTGGACCCTGGCATTGACTTTAAACCCTGTCCCAGATTCAGAAGGTTGCTACAGTCTGAAAGTATTAGAGATCAGCCATATAGCCAAGAGTCACATTTGCCTTCACAGGCTGTGCTGCTGAATCAGGCCCAGGTCATTTCAAAATGCCTCAGATGATAGCAATCACACAGTACCTGCAATCTAAAGGCTTTCTACCAAAACTGGATCCCAACCTACATTAGCCATCACCATTACTTACCAACTGTGGGCTTTCCCCTCACCTCTTGAGACTCCATTTTACCACACTTGGATTTCTCAGGGCTCTGAAGGTACCAAGGAGATATGGCACCTTGAGGTATAGTAGCAAGCCAAACAACAGTAAAGTAAAAAATATTTGTATGTTACTTGGTAACTTGTGGCATACCCTAACTAGAGGAAGACCCTAACTAGAGGTTCAGATAGAAATGAAAAATCCAAATGATGAGCTGGAACAGCCCAGAAAACTGTAGCAAACAATTCACTAACATCAGAGCCCTCCTCTCTCAAGCAGACTTGTCAAAGATCAAACAATGGAAGTTTGAAATCTCTAAGTTTCTACATTTCATTCACAACTTCCTAAATCCATTACCTTTTATTAACTTCATTAATAATTTTGAAAGCTCTATCTCAGTAAAGGAAGAGGGGGAAAGAAGGGAGGGCAATTGGGAGGGGGAAAGGAAGGAAGAAAGGAGGCAGGCAGTGGGTGGGTGGGAAACCTAACTGGATTCTGAGATGAGACTGCCATTTCCATTTACACTAATAAGTGACACTAATACCTGAGAAGAAGGCAGCAATACACAGGATTTCAGGCCACAGATCCATCCCTTCGCAAAGGACTGAGACACAGAAACCTGCACTTGCCTTGTCTCTTCCTAGGCAATCAAAGGAAACCAGGCTATGGGAGATCTACTCTTCTCCTCAGTTACCAACAGCATAAACAGGACCTATTCTTTGGACCTTACAATGATACCTACTGACTGCATACCCCTTACTCTTCCAGCTGTGAGAAGAAATGAAGGAAGATCACAGCTAAGATCTGTTAGAAGGAACTCAAACTTAGGGTCTCACCAGCCTTAAATTCTATGCTCCTCTTCTAGGATAAAGAAAATGGGTATTCATCTAGTAGCAAGTACAGGGTATGTAAGAAAAACACTTAGCTAAGTGTCCCTAAATCATTTTTGATCCTCTTCTATCTCCTAATTTGGTTCCACCAAATTAATTCCTATCTTGTACTTCCTCCCTGAGTTTTCAAATCTCCCTGTTTTTTTCAGAACTCTATCAAATGAACAGCAGTTACCTCATTACCAATTTTTTTCTTTTATCTACAGAATATTGGGTTTAATCCTGACACTAAAAAAAATTGGTGTTTCTTGAAGAGAAAAAAAAATAGCATGAGGCACTTTCACTAAGTTAGGCTGCATTCGGTACACTAGATTCTACATACAGCACTGGGGAAAATAAACTATAGTGTAATGCCACAGAACCCACCAACCTCCACCCTCTCTGCATGTAGATACACACACACACACACACACACACACACACACACACATCAAGAAGTGCTTACAGACCTTCTATCCAAAAGGCTCCCAAATCCTGTAGCCATTGAAATCTAAATTATTCCTTAACTGCTGCCCTCAACTATTATTTTCTCAGCTTAGGGCTTTATGTCTAATTCTAATATTCTCTCAAACTAATCCCTACTTATTTTTGACAATATATATATAACTGTTGTATTCAGTCTCAGGATCTCTTTATATCACCACCCTCACTGCTCCTTGAATCACGTTGAACACTCTGATTTTTTAACCCTTTTTCAACTGTGAAAGCTAGAGAACAGCACTTTCAGAAAGGATGAAAAGCTAGTCACTAACTCTGTGATTCATTTTTTCAGTTTTCTGGTTCATTTATAATCTACTTCCAAGAGCTGAAATAGTTCATCTCAACAGCTAACACAAGCTGCATAGAATCATCACATCACAATCTTCCACATCATCTCACATAAATAATGCTGAAGTGATCTCTGTCTTATAGAGCAAAACACTGAAATTCAGTACACAAGGCAAAGTATTTGAATTCATAACAAACCTATTATTCACACTCTTCCTTTTCTGCAAACTTTCTCACCACTTAGGAACTTCTCAGATCCGAAAGCTATGCACAATTTCAGAAGTGAAATGCTGGAACTGACCCATTTATCCTGCAATCCCATCCCAAACTTCCCAAGATAAAAGGTGAAAAATGCAAAAATAAAACATATCTCCACAGCTCTCCCTGTCTGGGTAACGGCAGAAAAGTTCTGACCCTTCTTGAACTAGCACTTCATACATAAGCAAGCAAAACTTTGGAACCTTTATTTTAACATCAGTGTCAACCTCCTTTCTCATCCAACCATCTTTCCTGGCTTGCTAAAATACAGCAATACATGAAACTAGAAGTATTCTGTATTGGTCCCAAGAAGACAGGATATTTATTGGCTTGAGGCAGCTTGGTGGCAGAAGAATTGGGTGCTATCACACTGAAAGAGCTATTAATGAAAATCACTGACCAATTCTTACCTCATGGTGGGGTTGCTAACAATCAATGAGAGGGCTGACACCAGGCAGGAAAAGAGAACAGGAAGAGAAATGAACTAATCATCATTATTTACACCTTGCACTCCCCTTGCCACTCCCACTTAAGCAGCAGCTTCCACTCCAACTTCAAACTTCTGCGCTTGGTTTTCCAAGTCATCTATCATGGGCCCACTAACCCTAAACTTAAGAGATCACCATGTTCCTGGAAGGGACCTTTGAGATCTTTTCCAGCATCTTTCATACTGGGTTATGGATTCCAATGGCCAGAATAAAACTGGCCTGTGGTCAAATAAATTTAGGAAATAAGAAACATCACATGGCCTTCTCTGATCTTCAAAACTCCCATTCATGTAATAAAAGACAATTCTGGTAGAACAATTCACCCTTCAATTTTGTCTAACCCATCAAGTTCCAAAAACATTTGATGGCAGATCACACTTTCTTGGTCTGGAACACAACCTACAAACATCAGGCAGAGAGCTATGTTCCTACTCAGCATGGGCACCTTTGCTCTAAAACTAATCTAAATCTGTCAGCAAACTGATTAAGAAAATTATGCTTTTAGAGTAACTTCCCTAGATAACTCAAAAAGTTAGAGGACAGCCAAGCCTGGACCGTGTTTCTCCACTGGTCTCCTGCCTCCCTAAAAACACTCTTTACTTCCATAATTTTGAATTCATCTCTACCAGTGCTTCTCTGCCACCAAGCCCTAATCAAATAGGGCTTTCTCTCTCTTATTTTTCTTTCTGTACCTCCTTCACTATTTCCTCTTCTCAGAATGCTCTTTCCACTCTGCATTCCTTCTCTATCTATCCAAATCACTTAACCTTCTAGGCCCCATCTTCTCCAGGAAGCTTTCTCAAATACTTCAGGCTATGGCACTCACTACCCCATTCTCTGAAAGCCTAGCATACTTGGTTAATATCAGGCATTCGAGCACCTATTTCAAAATTATTTTGTAGGTGCAGGACTTAATTTATCAACTAAATTTCACACTCCTTCAAGATGCTACATATATGTTTTAGGTTTCTCTATACTCTTTCTAGTGCCTTGCACATATCGTGAACTCCATAAATATTTGCTGACTGATACAAGGAAAACATGATTAATGTTGTTTTTTTTTTTAAACAACTAAATAAGTGAGACTTGACCAGAATAAATTATTAGAGCCTATTAACATGGCATATCATAAGTATAACAAATTCTGTACAGCCTGTTAGCCTATTTATGCTATCCATGTGTATGCAGTGTTTTAATGTAAGCCCTGAAACCAAGCTAGGAAACGAAGACCACATGAAAGTCATGGTTTGATCCTGTACCCACCAGAAATGAGTCTTCCTTAATTTTCACAAGCATGCAAAACTCCAACTGGCCTCCTGTCTGCTAATCCCACCAATTTCATCTATGCTTCCCCTTGGTCAGTTGTTGTACAAAAGGAGGCTGCACTAATAGTGCACAACAGAGGAGTGTGGGGAAAAAATAATGGATTTGCAGTCGAATTTTCAGCTGCAGTACTCACATGGCTTACTAATTGAGACTACAAAGAAAGAAGCCAAAAAAAGAACAGAAAGGCAATGTTATCTGGCATATTAGGGTACACTCACAGTATTGGAACCCCAACATTTCCATTCATACTTTGTTTGCTAGAAGCCACTTTTTAAAAATGAGGCTTGCCATCTGGGAATACTTACTCTCAAACTATTATTCAAAGAATATTCAAACAAACAATATCATATCCAAATGGTAATTCTGTTTCTCAAATGCCTAATGAAAATACATCATGTTCAACTTTAGCCTCCTCACCTACCCTCTTATCTTCTATCATGAGACTCTTCACAATCACATACTTGAACTTCAGGGCACAATTACTCAAGACAAGTGTCCCTGTAGAATATGAAACTACCCCAGCCAGTTTCACTGCCTATGAAGTGTGGGCTCCTCAAACTACTCCCAAAGCTTTCATCATCTTAAATAAATATCCAACTGTGAAAAAAATAATCAACATAAAAATGCTGGTTTTCATTAGGTAAGGTTCTTAACTTTTGCTCCAGCATTTACTAAACCATAGTAACATTTTATATCAGCACTTCTCATTATGAGTTTGCAGCCTCTTTTTTAAAAGGGGAGTCAAAAATCAATGTGTCCATTAACATCCAAAGTATGCTATCCTGCTATTGCCCTGAACTGGCATAAGGAACAAGCCTAGCTGTACACACTTACGTTTTATCTTCATGATCACTAGACACATATTTTTGACCATCCAACATTGGTACAAATGTGCATCAAAAAGATCTACCTTTATTGACAGAACCAGACACACATGATGATTTTTATTCCCCACTGTGTTCTTAGTCTGTAAAGTTTACTTACAGCTTTCCAGCAAAAGCTGGTTTTTTTAAAGATTAACACTGACAGGATATTTGATGATATTAGGGAACTGCTGTTTATTTAGATGTGACAATGGTACTATGGGGTTTGGGGGTTTTTAAGTCACTACCATTTAGAGTTATGTACAGAAATATTTACATATTCCTCATATCACATCTGGGAGAGGCAAGTGAATAGACTGAATGTAGAAGAAACACGATGAGGCATGAGCTGGTAGTTGCTGACCCGGGTGTTGGTTGGGTACACTGGGGTTTACCAAACTGTTCTCTCTACTTTTGTATATGTTTAAATTTTTCTACGAAGCTTTAAGATAACTTTCTTTAAAGTTAGACCTTTTAGACGCACACATAGATAAGTAAATGATATTGGGACATGAGGGTAATATAATATTCAGCTAACCAAAATAACCTGAGTTTTAAATCTTGAAAAGCAGCAGAAAAAATTAATCAGGGAAAAGAAATGTTAATGAACTTGGTCTTCTTTAAAAACTGTTTTTAAGCCCACAAGAAGCTAGAAGGGCACATTTTCTCTCAAATGACAAACAGATAAGCACATCAAAAGCCCAGGCAAATATTTATTTATTAAAAGTAAAATCGATAGCCCTGGCTGGTAGCACCGTGGATAAGGCACCGACCTGCGAGCCCCAAGGTCATTGGTTCGATTCCCGGCCAGGGCACATAACCAGGTTGCAAGCCAGGTCTCCAGACAGGTCCATGGCTGGAAGCAGGTGAAAAGCAACCATACATTGATGTTTCTCTCCCTCTCTGCCTCTCTCCCTTCCTCTCTCTCTGGAAATAATAAATAAAATCTTTTAAAATAATAATAAAATAAAAATGAAAGTAAACGATAAAATAAAAACTACATAAATTGTATCTACCTTCACTTGGCCTTCAAAAATGTTCATAGGAATCTGCAGGCCCCTCTTGTTTACTGAGAGGGGCCACAGGGCAGCCTAGGGTAAACATACTAAAAGCAGAACCACTTGTAACTAGATTTACAAGTACTATCCTAATCTACCACAACTAGAAATTGTGAACCAAATTCTAAGCAGCATTTTCTATTAGCATACATGCTGTTATTTCAATTCCTATTTTAAATCAAGAGAGAAAGAGAAAGAGGTCACACGGTACAGTACCCTCCCACCTTGGCAAAGTTGAAGCCACAGTTAGAATTATCTTAATAAGTGGTGAGCCTCAACTCAAAAATGATTGTGTAGGATCCATTTTAGCCAATAAATCATCAATTCTAGAACCAAGGGATAACTGATTCAATCACTAACATCAAACTCTATGGTCACCAGTACCACCAACCACCCTCCCTTCCTCTCCAACCACTGGCCACTATCCACTACCACCATCACCACCAGCAGCCCAACCAAAAAGCAGTTCAAATAGAAAAGAACCATTTTGGCTCCCTTTTAAAAAATATTTCAACCTGACACCCAAACACACACACACACAGAACCAGCAATCTAAACTTGTACAGTTACTGCATGTGAGATTTAAGCTGTCATTAACAAAGCATGTACTAGATCATCTCAAACAATACCATATTAAGAGCAAAAAATCAAAGGGAAAGGGAAAAGTTTCCTTCAGGAATCTCTAACCACCATATCAGGTGCATGTGAGGCTAGAAACTAACTATCTTGGTTTTGTGCTTAAGAAAAGCCAGACCAACTCTGCAGAATCTCAAAGTGTGTGTGTGTGTGTGTGTGTGTGTGTGTGTGTGTGTGTGTGGTATTGGGGTAGGGAAAGGAAGGTGGGGGAGGCAAAAGAGAGTTACATTTATAGAGACCAATGCCCCATGCCAGCACCAAATCTGATCCTTCCAGGTAGACAGTTTCCCCCTAACCCCCGGGACAGTCTCCCTCTAACTCCCCTGCCCCCTTCCTCAGGAGCTGGTTAGAGGGCAGGAAAATGTGCAATTGTAAATCAACACTGCAGGTGCCCAAGGACTTACATATACAAACACACAAAGCCAATCAGAAAGAAAAAAAAAGAGAGAGAAAAGAAAACACACACACAAAAAAGGAATGGGAGAGGGACAATTGGGTGACAAGCCCTTCTTCACACACCAGCTAGGATTTTATTCTTTCCTCCCACCAACCCTCCCCGGGGCACCTTTTTTCTATCCTTTAACCAAATTGCTCATGCACACACACATGTGCATAGATAAACACACACACATATATATGCACAGTTATTACAATTAACCCTTTCGGTTATAGAGCCCCTTACGGAATACAGAAAGATACTCCATCCTTTCCTCACTCTCCCCGCCTCCCTCCTTTCTCCCAACCAGGAGAAAACGCCCCCTTCCCCAGCTTCACCAGGAAAAAAAAGAAAAAGAAAAAGGGGGAGAGAGGGGCGCAGGGAACCACAAAACCCCATCAGTCTCCAGTCCTGAGGACACCAGGAAAGGTATATACTATACAGACACGCACATACACGGACATATGGCTCTGTAGAAAACACACAGACAACCGTCCACAGGCGCCCCAAACCCAGCAAAAAGACTTCCACCAGCCAAGAAGCCATGATTGGAAGGCAGAGGAGGAAGAGTAGGGACAGACCTATCCGTTGAGGGGGGCTCATTGTTGTGATGCCTGAACCCCCTTCTATATGCCCATCTGCTGTGGAGGGGGCGCAGGGAGGGGGCGCCGGGGAAAGGCGAGCGAGAACGAGGAAACCAGGAGACCAGGCATGGCTTTGCAATTCCCTCCTGCTGACGGTCTGCCCGCGCCCCCAGCTCCCCCCAGCCCCCAACAATAAGACCTCAGCCTGGACAGACAGACAGACACACCGGCCAGAGCGCAGTGGGGAAAGCGGCAGAGCCGGGTACAGCCGAGAGGGGTCGTGCATAAAGGAAAACCAAGGGGAGGGGGATCCCCTTACCTCCAGCGCTTCAAAAGTGACAAAGCTGGTCATAGCAAATCCATCAATGATGTCCTCTTCGGCCGAGGTGGACTCTCTCCGCTTCCTCCGCGGGGGTCTGGGCCGGGACGGGGGGGAGGACGGGGGCTTCCCATTGTCTTCCTTGTCGGAGCCCGACGACGAGGCAAGCGAGGGCGCCCGGGTCCGGCCGGCGCCGCCGCCGCCGCCGCCGCCGCCGCCGCCGCCGCCAGCGGCCGCGCCAGCCCCCAGCCCGCCCCGGGAGCGCCTCTCCCGGTCTCGCTGCGACCGCGACCGCCGCTTTTTGCGGAGTCCATGGCCCCGCGTCGGGCCATCCATGGCTCTGCCGCGCCGGGGTCTCCCCGCTCGCCGCCTGCCCGCCACAGGCTCCAGCCGCGGCCACACAAAAAAATTGACACCAACCCCTCCCTCCCCCGTTCTCGGCTTCCCTCCGCCCCGAGGAGGGCGCGGGGGAGACGGCGGCCGAAAGAAGGGAGAGAGGGGAAGAAAGAGAGGAGAAAGAAAAGGGGGAAGGGGCGGAGAGAGGGAGGAGAGACGCGAGCGAGGGCGAGAGGCGAGGAGCCCAAGTGCTGGGTTGCCCACGGCACCGACGGTCGGAGATTCCTGTGAGCGGCGCCGAGCAAAGTAATGGCTGAACACACAGGTCTCCTTTAGAGGGAAAAAAAAATAACTCACCAAGCAGGCAATAAATCAGAATAGCGGAATGCTTTGATCAAGAGACTGGGAGGCTCCGGGGAGCCCTCCCCGAGGCCATTCTCCGCCGCGCCCCTGGACCCCGAAATCGCCTGCCTCCCCCCGAGTCAAAATCGGGCCGAAAAGGTCGCGGCAAAGTGGGGGCAATGAACTTCACCCGCCCCTCGCGCAGGAAAACACCCCCGCCGCCTCTCACACTCGCCTCGGAGGAAACTCACTCCCAGGCTCCCAGATTTTTAAGAAATGCATCCAGGAGAGGCTTCGGAGCGACCGGAGAGGGATGAGACCCCCCAGAGAGGGGAGCATAATAATGAAATAATTTAGAGAGGAGAAGGCGAAACTGGGAGAGGTGGAGCAGGGAGGTGGAGGAAGGGAAGGAGGATGCTGGAGCAGTTGTGGGGTTTGCTTTTCGGTCTTGGAGGGGGGAGGAGGGGGAGCTGAAAAAAGAGAAGAAACAGACCCTGACGCTGCCACCCCCCCTCCTCAAAAGAATGTTTTTTGCAGTCCCAGAGAAGAGGTCACCCTTCCTCAAAAAACAGAGGGGGTGAGTCCGTCGACGAGGAAAGCAGAAAGAAATTTCCAGCGGGAGAGACACTGGTGTGCCGCCGCCACCGCCTCCTGCCGCCGCCGCTGCCACCGCTTCGCCCAGCCCGAGGAAGAAGCGCGGCCAGGAAGCGTTGGGAACGCCGCTCTCGCCGCCGCCGCCGCCGCTAACGCTGCCGCCGCCGCCACCGCGAGAGCCCCGAGCCGGAGGGTGCACGGCGTGTCTCCGGGCGGCTGCAGCGGGAGCCCGGGCACGGCCCCATCCTCCGCCCGTCCGCCTCACTCAGCTCCTGCTCCTCCCCCTCCGCGGCCGGCCCACCGCCGCCGCCCGCCTCAGCCCCAGCCCGCGCGCGCGCGCGCACGCGCACCGCCTTCCCCGCGCCTCGCTCGGCGCGCGCTCCCGCCCCCGCGGCCCCGACCGGCTGATCACGTGGCCGACCGGGCTCCCTCCTCCCCCGCCCCCTCCCCAGTTGTAGAGTGTGTAGAAAGCAAAAGGCTGGGGGCTGGCCGCGTTCGCGAGCCCAGGGCATGCGCGCTGGGGCGGCCGGGCCTGCGCACTGGGGGCGGGGGGGGAGCCCCGAAGTGGGCAGCGAGGGTGGGGTTGGGGTGGTAGCGGGGACCACCCGCGTGGGGTCAGCTCAGGTCCCGCAGAGTAGCCGCGCAAGGGTGTGGAAGCGGTGAAACGATCCCGCCAGTTGTACTGGGGATACGTGTGGGCCACTGTCCCCTGTGTACTCCGCGCTCCAAGCTCCCCGCCCCACCCCCTCGCACCCTCCTCGGGACACTTGTCTTGCGACCTCTCTCCAAGGCCCTCCGGAGGCGCCCGGCTGCTGCCTCGGCAGACTCCCAAAGTACTCTTGCTGGGTGACCTGCGCTGCGAGAGATGGAGAGATTTGAGGAGGGACATGAGGGGGCTTCCCTGGGAGGGGGGCCGTCGAGACTTTCGGAGGCGACAGGCGAGGGAGCTGATGCCAAAGCTCAGGCCTGTACTCCACTGGGGGGCACTGGGAGACCCCACGGACAGAGCTGGAAACTTTTGTCGCACGTGGCAGCACAACGTGTGGTCGAGTGACCCCGCACCCTAATGACCTCTGGACCCTCCTCGCCTTCAAGCGGGAGCCTTCCGGACGCGTGGGCGGCTTCGGAGCTGGCGGCGGGAGGCTGGGGGTCGAACTTGAACCTCGGCAACCTCCGCGGGCGAGGGGGCGGGGCTGGAGGGGCCAGGGCTGCAAAACGCAGTCCCCACTGCAGCGGGCTACCTGTAATTTGGGTGAGAAGCAAGTCTTTTCCGCTTTTCCTATCGCTGCATTTCCTCTCGCTGCGACGTAGCTGATGCTTACAAAAAAGTTGTACTTAAAAGCTTACTACAGCCCAGAATTGAACAAGAAAGGCAACTAGCCTTTCTGGGTAAAATATTCGTGCGTTTTTCGGGGGTACGAATTTATTTACTCAGACAAGAAAGATACAAACAGTCCATTTTCACTAGCCAGTTAGATACCAGCTTCACTTTCTACGCAAGCACTTAAACACCATGACACATCATCCCTTACACACCCGGTAACCTACACTTGGGAGAGGAAGAAAAGGAAAATGAACTGGCATTTCTTAATTGCTCACAACGGGCCAGGCACATACCAGATGCTTGTATATTGACCTCTCTTTGGAATCTAAGTGTGCACTTTTTTGTATTACCCGAAGGAGATGGTAGAGAAAACAGTAAAGACATGACAACCTAACATGACATACTCAAGGTTTATTGATAAATTCATTCATTTCTTCATTTAACAATTATTAGGGCCTACTATGTACCAATCATAGTTCTAGATACTGGGAAGACAGTGGTACACGAAATGGAAAAGGTCCTTCCTCTTGGATATTACGTTCTAGTAGGCAAGCCTCACTCATCTTGCACTTCCTGGCAACAATATAATGGCTGTTCATTCCCTTAAGTCACACTCTTCAGCGTCCTCATTCTGGATTCCATGGCTTGATCTTGATGAAATCGATGTCCTGGACAGAAAGGGAGGATGGTGGGAGCCATGGCACAGGAGTAAAGAGAAGCAACCACTGAACTGTAAATAGACTTGAACTTTCTGCCTACCCTGGGAGCAAACCATTTGACCTTAGGCA
This sequence comes from Noctilio leporinus, assembly GCA_004026585.1. Classification (NCBI taxonomy): domain Eukaryota; kingdom Metazoa; phylum Chordata; class Mammalia; order Chiroptera; family Noctilionidae; genus Noctilio; species Noctilio leporinus. The sequence continues at coordinate 86,993 of PVIW01004893.1, forward strand.
AGAATCTTAAATAACTAGTTTTCTCATCTGTAAAATCAAAAGGGCTTCAAATTAAAAGTTCAGAAAGTTCCCTCTCAGGTCTACCACTGGCCTTAAAAGATGACATCTTTTCCAGTAGGCTGTGCACTTTATTGAGAAATAATGACTGATATATGGTATCTGATTCAATTTATTAGGAACACGGTGCATCTTCTGAAATTACCTACCTAACTTCCTACTGCCCCTGGAGCAATTAGCTAAAAGAGCACCTCTGCGCTAAGTGTAATAATATCTGTGTTAACTTCTAGGGTGCTGTCCCATCAACTGCTGAAATCCAGGCTGAAGTTACCAAGTTTGTGCCTATTAAAAAGGCAAATTCTTTGCCGTTTAAAGCTAAGATATAAGCTTATTTTTAGGATTGTGGAAGATATTGTAGATACTAGTAAGTTTCAAGGAAAACTAAACTAATTTTGCAATTATAGTCACTTCTCAACTTTTGGGTTTGATTTGTGAAAGGTGTGAAATTGGCAAATACAATAAAAAGTATAATAATATTAGTGACTTTCCAGAGTAGCCCTTGGCAGTCTTGTGTTTAAAGAGTACTGTCTGGTAGGAAAAAAAAAAAAAAGGATGGTAATACACTGCATTCAAGAACCTTGCCTCTGGCAAGAGTAATTTGCAAATGCATTTTGGGATCATGTTTAAATGTATTTTTTTCAGGATCCAAGTGTAATACTCACTAGAATTGGTAATGCCTTTTGGGTCAGAGTTTCAATTTCCTTCCATCAGAGAATGAAAATTGTTTGTGAATGATGTTGCCCATATTTGTTTCTAATTCTCCATGTTGTCTAGGTTGCAAGAGCTAACAATGAATAGCCACTATAGCTAAGCAATTACTGTGTGCCAGGCACAGTTCTATGTTGCATTGAAATAATATCTAATTTTATTATACCTATTTTACAGTGGAGTAAAGTGTTATGCATGGGTGGCATAGCTAGCTATTGAGTGGTAAACTGAATTTGCTCTGAATGACTCTAAAATTTTTTCTCTTAATGGTTATGCTGAAATTCTTTGCTCACAATGATTCCTCAAGTATTCAGATACTGTGTACAGTATATAGTACAACCACTTTGGAAAACTGGCAATATCTACTAAGTTTAAGCATGTGAAAACCCTATGGCCTAACAATTCATTTCCTAGGACTATACCAATGTCAAGTGTATACCAAAAAATATCTATTAAACAGCTCAGAACAACATTATTTACAATAACCCCCAAACAGGAACCAACCTGAATTTTTATTTACAATAAAATGGATAAATAGTTGGTGACATATTTATATAACAGAATACTATATAACTAAGAGTGAACAATCTTGCTTCTAAATGCAGTAACATATACAAATCTAATGCTAAGTGAAAGAAGAGAGACACAAATAGGCAAAACTAATTTATGCTATCAGAAATCACAATATGGGAGGCAGAGGCAAAGAAGGGGAGCAGCTTAGACAAGAACCTAGTATAAAGGAACCATGGACATGGACAACAGGTGGGATTGACTTTGGGGGGAAAGGGTGGGTGGGGAGGGGGACAGAGGGGAGCAAAAAAGGGATGGATGTAATACAACAACAATAAAATTTTTAAAAAACCAAAACCAAAAAAAAAAAACAACACAAATACTGGCAAGAGAAATCACAATAATGATTACCATGATGGGAGCTAATAATCTGGAGGAGACGTAAGTAGGACTTCTGAGGAGTTGGTCACATTTTTTTTTTTCTTGGGATTTGGTGGTGGTTGCCCTGTGTGGTCAGTTTGTGAAAATTCAGCAAGCTGTACTATTATCATCTGTACACTTCTCTATATGTATATCGTACTTCAACAAATTGTGTCATATGAGCACCTATAAAATATTTTTTTCATGTATTCATAACACTACCCAAATGCTAATCAATTATAAAATGTATAAATAAGCTATGGTTTATTCACACAGTATTACACAACATGAATATACAGTGGAATGCTGTCTAATAAACCAAAATAAAATGTAGCATATATCCAGATTTCTAACTGGGCAGAATGAAAGATCAAGCTTAAACCTGAAATGGGCAGTTTGAATTCAAGAGTTCTAATTTACACCTGAGCAAAACCTTAGGCGACTTCTTTGCCAAAAGATTCTAGTTGATAAAGAGTAAAGCTAAAGAAATAACTCCAAGAGAGGCTTCTTGTTTAGTGGGGAAAACACTCAAGTGGTTCTGGAATACACAAAGGGAAAAACATACATCTGTGTTCAGAAATAAACTACTTAACCCAGAAGAGCCTCTCCACTGGTGCAATCTTTTATTTGAATCGATGATTAATACTCAGCTACTGTACATCTTGAACATTCAACCTTGACTAGTCAGAGAACACTATTATAACACAACAACTGAAATGAACTCTGAGGCTTTCACTAGCAATAGCTATTTTTGGTATTAAATTTTCTAAATCACTAAATTTTTATATTCCCATAACTCTTCCACTTTGTACTCTGCCAACGTGGCAATTATTAATATATCCTTCTTGATACTACATACTGGTATATAATATTTGGATTTAATTTATTAAGGAAATGGATTTTTAACTCAAGGCAGGTAAGATTTATGTTTTGGTCATTTATAACTTTCAGTTATTTTGTGTGCATGTCTGCCCTGAGACCAAGGTAGTTTGAGGTGCTTAATGAATCTATCTCTATCCATTTTCAAATGAGCAAATAAGGAGACTAACACACTTAAAATCCCTTCTTTAACCCTCCTAAGTTGTTTTTAATAATGACTATTCCTGGGGAGAAGTGATAGTTTGCACTAACTGACAGGTAGCCCATTAGCAATAACATTGTTGTAACTTTGCCCTAATTATCACCTGCTGGGTTTTTCTTTTCTTTTTTTTTTTTTTTCCTGCAATAGCAGTTGTTTTTCAAACTGCAGGTATAATGTTCAAAAAAGGGGGAGGAGGATGTGTGGTTTAGTTTGTTAAATGTTGTGCTGTTTTTTATAATATAGTAACATAAACTTTCATCATCTTTGCAGGCGCCACACATTGATCAGTCAGTATTTTTCAGACTCTGCCATATGAAACCAAAGAAAGCATACTTGCTGGTGACCAAGTGATGATCATGTAAGAACAAAAAACAGTAACAAAAACAAACAAAAAAATCAAGCAGTTTTGGAAATTTTAATAAGCTTTAGATTTTCACAAGTCTAATTAGTCTTCCTATCCCTTCTCAGAGCAATCTTTCTACTTGAAGATTCATTTGACATGATCAGGTGAGAAAATTGATGGATAATTATAAGGAAAAAACTGTAAATGACTCTTGAAAGCTACCACTGGGAGATCTCCATATTTATTACTGGTTATAACTCTGAAGATCAATTCCTCTATTGGATTTTGTAGATGACGTGATGAAGCTTGCTTTTATTTTTCTTTTTATTCGAACAGCAGTGGAGATCTAAAAGGATCCAATTCAGATAACATCCTTGTTTAGAAAGTATCAATCATTTGGAATTACATGATGACTATAATAAATTATAGCCCAGACCTAATTGCAAGCTCCTATTTATAAAACCTAGTGATTATTTTACATGTCTGCTATGTTCAAAGCTGTTTGCAGTCTGGTCCTGGTTATGGTATCAACTGCTTTTATTCCAGCATAAATATTTCTATGTATCCTAAGCTAGTTCTGGCCCAGAACACTTCCACGTCTTTGCCCATCCTGGCCCATCACCCCAGAATCTCCTTTCCTGTCATCTGGACTTAACTGAATGCCTGTTCATCTATCACAACCAATTTATCCCACATGACCAACTCATTTGAAAAGCTTGTTCAGATTGCTACTTCCATTCAGATTAACAGTCTCTTTTCTACTTATGTAGCACTTCAATTTGTGTGTATGTTGTTCTGGTATTCTATATTTCAAAATAATATGATGAACAATCATGTACTTTCCCAGTACCTTAAGAAAACATTTCCAAAATACTTGAGTGGATCTCCTCTGGAATTGTGTCCTCTTCCCTCTCCCTGCCCTGCCCCACAGGGATCATTATCTGAATTCTATACTTAGCATTGTATGTATTTCTACATATTTTTACTTCATTGGAAGTATCCTTAAATAATATATAATATTATTTTTGCATGTCTCAAAATGTACATAAATGATATCAATCTATATGTATTCTTCTAAAACTCATTGTTTATAGTTAATGTTTTATTTGTGCGTTGTTGGTGCTGATACATATATTAGTTCATGTGCAATCACTTTTATTGTTGCCTAGTATTCCAGTGTATGACTATTCCATAGCATTCTTACTCATATCTTGTCAATAGTCATTAAAGTTCTTTACCAATTTTTTTTGTCATTATAAATAATGCAGGTGTCTAAGGAGACATGACCCCTTCCCCACATTTTTACACTGCTGTAATGGAACTTACTACACGCTTTTATTATTTTACTGTATACATATCCTGTGATATTTTCCTATAATTCAATAAACTCTAGAGGATAGCAACTGAGTAGGCCATGGCAAATGCTCGATAAACTTTAACTGATTCAACATCTTATTCTTTTGTGTTTGAGTTTAGATTTTGTAGACTCAGGCTGTTGTGTTTCAATTGGGGATTTTTATACTTATAACTTCAGAAACCCTAAAAGGAAATCTAAAGAGATGGTTGATTTGGTCAGACTTAGTATTAAAATGAGCTTCTACCAAGCATCTGTCCTTAAAAATGAGTTGGTAGTACCCCTCTGAGTTCCTTGATGAGCCTGGAACACAGTAGATGCTTGTCTACAAAATTAAGTGATTTCACTTTTCTTCAAGTGCCATTATTACTTTTGAAAGTTCCTAAAAAAAGGAGACAATGTCTTCATCGGTGAGGAAAATCTCCCAACACCTAGAACGAGAAAACACATTGTTGTTTCAACTATCCAAATAAAAAATATTGTCCAGTTTCTTCAATGGTCTCATATTGCCAGAGATTTTCATAAAACTATTATTTAAATATCAGGGTACTTGATTAAAAAATAAACACTAGCTAACAGAAAAAAAGTTTTGATAATTTAAACTGTTTTTATGTTGTCAGTACATTTCTATCCTATGCTATTTTCCCCAAATATATAAAGATATTTGCACCATTATCACTTATAATAGAGAAAAATAAAAACAATACACATATCCTACAATGAATAATAATTAAGTAACTTAAAACATGGATATGATAGAACTTTATGGTGTCATTAAAGTTACACATATGATTTTGTGAGGGTATGCATTTGTTAACTAAGAAACATAGAATTGTACATACCTTGTGACTACAACCACTTTTATAATCGTTAAATTATATAGTTTAGAAGGAACAAAACTATATTATATATAGTGTTTTATTTTAATGATAATATTCATGGAAATTTATTTTCAAACCAAATCTGTTAAATTTATTTAATAATAAACAAAGCTTTGTAAGCATAACATTTCTTTTCAAGTGAGTTGCATGTTTTAAGATGACCAACTGTCCCAGCTTGCTTGGAACAGAAGGGTTTCCCAAGATAGAGTACATTCATTGCTAAAACTAGGACCGTCTGGGGCATAGTGTGACAGTTGGTCATACTATAATGTATCTTTGGTTGGCAGGAGAAGGTGGGAAGAAATTATAATTTGATTTCAATTGTCAGGAAACAAAACAGATACCAGTTTGGTCACTAACCAGAAATTACTTATATTTAAAGTCTATTTTTGTCCTGGCTGCTGTGGGTCAGTTGGAGTGTCATCCCATAACCAAAAGGATGTAGGTTCAGTTCCTGTTCAGGGCATATACCTAGGTTGTGGGTTTAACCCCTGATCCAGGCGCATGTCAGAGGCAACCAATCAATGCTTCTCTCCCACGTGTTTCTCTCTCTCTCCCTTCCTTTCACTCTAAAAACAATGAAAAAATGTCCTCAGGCATGCATATATTAAATAAACTTAAATAAAAGTCTAATTTCCTATGTTGTGGCTAATCTTGGAAAACTGCACACAAAATCTTAAAGAGACAACCTTGTACTAACTGTATAGACACCTGATACCTATTTTAACAAATTACTCTTAGCACATGTTAATTGACATAATTACTGAAACACCAAAATTTCAGATTGATCACTGTAGCTCAAAGAAAAAGAGAAAAGAAATTATTGCTCCAGCAAATTGCATAAGTGTTAAAAGAGGCTTAAAAAGGTTGTTCAACTTAATAGTTTTAAATAAAGCTTATAAAACATGCTTACTTATTTTTCATTCATGAGACAATTTTGGGTTCTTAACAGTATATTTTGGTTATATTGCAGCTTAAAAGTAAGTCTTTATAATACCCTGCACTTTGTTGATTGTTCTTGCAATCTCCATTGTGCATTGTGCCACTCCTGTTGGAAGACAAATTGTATCCACTACTATTATCTCTTTTCATAATTAACAATCATACAGTTATTCTAGAAGCACAACAGCAGCAACAATGACATCTTTGTATTTTCAAAAAGCTTACTTTTCACATTCCTGGCTCTTTTTCCTAAAACACTGACATCATAGTAAAGCCGTGTTCCCTTGCTATGAATTCAACTCATCTGATAAATTGTAGTAACATGGAGATAACAAAGGAAGACATATGTTAGGATAATTCCACAAGGCAAACAAGTCCTTGCTAGGACTTCTTTACTTCTATTGCTTGAATACATGGAATCTATTGTTTCATGGTCTTTCGTACTTCATTTCCTATGCCAGATTATTTCTGCCACTTACAATGTAATCTCTTGCAGAGTTCACCTTCCATTCTCTCTGTTCCAACTACTGTACTATTACTAGAATACCTTTGCTTTCCAGGATTTTTAATCAAAGCTCATTATCATTCTCTATCATAATCATGAATATTGCTATTATTATTTACTTTTGCTCTTCTATGCAGAATGTTTTCTTTTTATTGCAACATTTGATTCGTTTTCCCTATCATTAATAGCTAGTCCCACACATTAATATAGAATTCTGCCTTTGTTGAACAATAACTCTGATAAATCAGAGAAACAGGAAGAAAACAAATATAAACATTGTGGTTCAATTCTTTAAGATAAAGAGAGGAGTGTTCAGATTCTCTGTTATGCTCAGTTGATCGCATGGAATCAAGCACTTCATGACCTGTAAAATCTATTGCAAATTTCTCTCACATTATTAATTTCCAATTGTGTTTCCTATTTAAAACACCTTAATTTTTATCTAACAGAAATATAGTAACACTGCAACCAAAAATATAATGAAGGAGAGAAGAAGTAAAGAAGGGAAGTCATACTCATGGTTTAAAAAATAAAGATTGTATACATTATTTGTATTGTGTGTCCATTATTCTTAAGTTCTAGGTCTTGTCTCATACTATGGACAAATTGCAAACACAGAAACAGCACGATGTGTCTATTCTGTTCAACAACTAACAGTTTACTTTACTTAGATTCCACACATTAGGCACACTAACCTTATCCTTCACTTAACAGGGCTTAAAATGCTAACAGCGTATCAAAGCTTTCCACTCTACTTCAGCACTTCCATCTCACATGTGTGTGCACACACAACCACACACACACACACACATCACCAGCATTTAGCGCTGGTCAAGTGCACCTTACAGTCACCATTGTTGATGGATGCCAAAACTTTGGGAAACAAGATATTCACATAGTCTCAGTGTCACTCCCAAGATTGCTTATTAGTTATAAGGGGAAATGGAATTTTAACATTACAGATATTTGGTGACTATCACCTTAACCAAATGATCAAACTCTATATCACCAATTATGATGTCTTATACATCTAATGTGTACATAATACCTTTATAATATTCCTTGCAAAAACTGTAACCTAAAGCTAATCTTTAGAGCACAGCTCAGCAAATCTAAAGTGAAGGACATTCTACAAATCACTGGCCTGCACTCTTCATATAGGCAATATTATAAAAAGCAAACAAACAAAGACTGGGAAATTATAGAATAAAAGAGGGTAAAGAAAGAGGATAAATGAATGCAACAGATATTCTTTTATTGGATGCTAGAATACAAATAAATAAAGCTATGTAGGACATTTTTGGGACTATGGGAAAATTTGAGTATAGAGTATATTTATAGATAATAGTATTGAATTAATGTCAAATTTCTCAAGAAATTGTCTTGTGGTTATGTGGGAGAATGTTCTTTTTCTTAGGAGATAAATGCTAAAGTAGTTAGGAATAAAGCATCATGATGTCTACAATAAATTCTCAAATGGTTCAACAATGCCTATATACCTAGAAAGGGGGTAGAGAAAGAAGCCAATATGGAAAAATGTTAAGAATTAGTAAATCTAAGGGAAGGTTTTATGGTTTTCATTGTATAGTCCTACAGCTTTTCTGAAGGTTTGAAATATTACAAAATAAAGAGCTGGAGAAAATATATTTAAAACCTTGCATTTCTCAGGATAAGCAGTCCAGAAGTTAATACATTAAACCAAAAATGCTTCTTCAAACCTATAAGAAAATGCAATAGATTCCAAATGGCCCCAGATATTACTGTAAAATAAGGCAAGATCAACATCAGCAGGACATTGCTCTGCATACAACATTGCTATGTATGCTTATTTCAAAAAATATACAGGCCATGGCTGGTGGCACAGTGGTTAAGGCGCCGGCCTGCAAACCCAAAGGTCGCAGGTTCGATTCCCCAGCCAGGGCACATAACCAGGTTGCGGACCAGGTCTCCAGTCAGGTCTGTGGCTGGAGGTAGGTGAAATGCAACCATACATTGATGTCTCTCTCCCTCTCTGCCTCTCTCCCTTCCCCTCTTTCTAAAAATAATGAAATAAAATCTTTAAAAAAAAAGAAATATAGATATGTGTATATATACATACACACACATATGTATATATATTCATGTTTATATCACATTCAAGAATATGAAATTACATATATATTTTATGTCATTTTATATAGCATTAGAGATACCGTAGTCAAAGGTATTCATTTCTCAAATAAGTGAGCAGAGGTCCAGAAAGGTTTGGTGCTTTGCCCAATGTTACACAGCTGTAAAGGGATAGAACTATCCTTAGAATCCATGAGTCCAATATTTTACTATTTTAACCTTCCTCATTTAGTCATTTCAATAAAACAACAATAATAATCAATTTAGAATTTTCCAAACTATTTCCTTTTAATAAAAAGTTTGGTTGGTTTTATTGTGTGTGTGTGTGTGTGTGTGTGTGTGTGTGTGTAAATGAGGGCTACCCAATCCCTCTCCCTTTTTTTTACCAACCCTCTGTGACAACCAGACTACAGAGCAGATTGAAAGGCCAGTAACAACATTATAGCCCAACTAACCTTAAAAGCAAGTAAACCCTATTATTTGAATGAAGTAATGGATAGTCCCAAGCATCATCAGTCACTCCAGATATGACAGAAGTACCTATCTTGTTAGAGCATGAGAGTAAAAATCTCTGCAGCACTGTGTTTGTCTCCAGGAAGTAAAAGGGAGGAGATGACAATAATGGGAATGTTGTCTTCTATACAACCTTTTCTTTTTCTTTTCAGAAATATCTCGTATTGGAAAATAGAATCTGACATTAAATTAATTGCTTTGTTAAACAGTCTCATTCCTCCTAGCCCTTCAGGTCACTTCTATTTTGCAAACAATGCATGGAGTGCCTTAGAAACCTTTTCTTGCCCTTGGCAATGAAGATCCTTACTTTTCCCCCTTAAGGAATTATGACCATATTTTTCTCTGTAAAATGTGGACATATTTGATATCTGAACACCATATGTATTTTTTGTTCTTTCCCTTAAGTACCATCCCAGCACAGCTTAATTGTTCCTAGCTGAAATGATCAAACTTTATATTCAGGAATAAAGTGTATGGAAGCATCTTCCACCTGATGCTGACCTACAAATTCTTACTTTTTTAGAAAAAAAAGAAAAAAGTCACTTAGGCACAGGTATGGTACCAGAATCCCAAGGCAATAATAAAACAAGACCTTCTTGGCTGTATTAAAAATAATTTCATTCACCATCAGCTAGGCAAATCTAGAGGAAGATTAGAAGATAAGTTGCCCACATTTATCATCATACATTCAATCAATACATTCACTAGACATTTCCCCTGACACACTATTAAACCAACCCCCCTCTACTAGGAAGATAAAACTCTTTAAATAGAAAATAAGTAGACAGTGATGAACAGCAATATTATCCCTGCCTACAATTTAACTTCCCAAGACTTTGGCAAACTTCTGAATCTTTTCTGATTTGAACACAAAATTGTATTTCCCTGCTCTTAGGGGAATATAATTTCAATGACTTAATCTCTTACTAGGTGTATGGGGCAGAAGAATGACTCTTATACATACTGAATGAGTAGTAATGGCCTAGGATATCCATAAATATGAACAATATGATCCTACTGCATAAGGAACCAGGCTGCTGCTGCAGTTCAGTTCCTTGGTTCCAGGGCACCCACTTGGACATGCTTGCGTAACTCTGAAGGATCCTTACTTCAAGAGTACAATATTAGTAAGGTCCTCCAGAGAAATAGTACAACAGGAGAACTGAGTCCTTCTGATGGCCTCTGACTTTGATGATTCTACTTGTGATTTTTCAACTTTACTGGATGCAAAAGAAAGACACATTTACTAAAAATTGTACTTCGGGTTTTGAATTTTGATCCTTTTCTGGATTAATGATATGCAGTATCATACTATTGTTGCCTGATGCGGGGCAGAGGCAGTGAGCCACAGCTCCCAGTCTGCCATGAGACCCAAAGGGTAAACATCCAATACTCTACACTGTACTGTGTTGTCAGCATTTTTATTTTTTGATATTGTGCTCTAAATACATTTTAGATAGGTTAGGCTAAGCTAGGTTTGGTAGATTAGGTGAATTAAATGCATTTTTAACTTAGGATATTTTCAACCAACTATCGCATTATTGGGATATAACCCTATAGTAAGTTGAGGAGCATCTTTTCCATTTACCTAATTTTTCAAATACTGCGATATTCCTGCTACATGCCTATCAGTTCCATATTTTCCCAGAGTCCTCTTATCCATCCTAGGCACTCCTTCAGTTTGCTGCATCGTTGTCATTCTTAGGTTTTCTTTAATTATCATCTTAAAACTTACCAAAGCCATTCCTCTGAGTTATGCCCTATGCCTCCTGCATTCCAGACCTTCCTTCTTAGTTTTTCCATTGTCTTGTGCAATATACCTTCTGGTAGGGGACATGGGTGAAAATATTTAAAATTCTTGAATGGCTAACAATGTATTTATTCCATCCTCCTATTTAATTGGTGGATTGCGTGGGAACAAAATTCTAGGTTGAAAATCGTTTCCTTTCAGGTTATTGAGGCATTGCTTCATTTATTCTAAGTGTCCAATTTCACAATGGACCTCACTGAGATTTCCAAACCATTATGAGATCTATTTTCTTCTCTGTAAGGCTTTTTTTTTTTTTTTTTTTAAACTTAAAAAAAAAAAAAAAAAAAAAGCAGTTTTTGATTGAGAGAAAAATTGAGGGAGGGTAAGGTAAAGAGGTTTTCCATATACCCTCTGTTCCTACACATGTGCAGCCTCCCCCATGGTCAACATCCTCTGCCAGAGTGGTACACTTATTACAACTAATGAACACACCATAATTACTCAAAGCTGATAGTGTACATTAGGGTTCAATTTTGATATTGTACATTTTATGGGTTTGGACAAATGTATGATGACATATATCCACCATTATAGTATCTTACAGAGTACTTTCACTTTCCCCAGACCCAGCTATGTTCTGCTTACATATCCCTTCTTGCCACTCCCCACCCCCCCACCCCCCACCAACCTATGGTAACCACTGATGTTTACTGTCTCCATAGTTTTGCCTCTTCCAGAATGTTATATAGTTGGAATCATTTGGTATGTAACCTTTTTTGTTTTGGTTCCTTTCACTTAGTCATATGCATTTAAGTTTCCTCCATGCCTTTTCATGGCTTGATAGCTCATTTCTTTTTATCACTGAATTATATTCCATTGTCCAAATGTACCCCAGTTTATCTCTCCATTCGCTTGCTGAAGGGCATCTGGATTGCTTCCAAGTTTTGGCAATTATAAATAAAGCTGCTATAAACATCCATGCACATGTGTTGTGTGACTATAAGTTTTCAACCTCTTTAGGTAAACACCCAAATATATGATTGCTGGTAAGAGTATGTTTAGTTTTGTTCGAAACCACCAAACTGTCTTCCAAAGTGGCTGTGCCGCTTTGCTTTGTTACTTATCATGAACAAGAGTTTCTGTTACTTTATACCATTGTGAGCATTTGGTGCTGTCAGTGTTCTGAATTTGGGCTGTTGTAACAGGTATGTAATGGTATGTATTGTCATTTTCATTTCTGTAAGCTTTTAGAATATTCTCTTTATATCTTCTGAAATATCACAATGATATATATAACTTGGTACAAAATGTTTTTTTCATTCGTTACACAGGCACTCAGTGAGTAGGACATTCTAAGCAGGGGTGTTTTTGGTTTTGCTTTTCATAATGTTCTCCTCTTCACTTTGTGGAACTTCTTTTATTCATATGTTGACCCTCCTGAACTGATCCTCTTATTATCTTCTCTCAAATCTTTCATCTCTTTGGGGATTTTTTGGTCTTACTTTCTGGGAGATTTCTTCAACACTGCCTCCCAACCCTTCCACTGAATTTGCTTGCCAACTTTCAATTTCAAAGAACTGTATTTTGGTTGTTGTTTTCTATCTCATTTTTAAGGCACTCCGTTCTTGCTCTGTGCATGTATTATGTTTGTACCTCTCTCTAAGGTTATTCTTGGTCGTTGTTAAGATTTCTTTATGCTCTCCGAATTTTTAAATTTCCCTTTTCTTATCCCTCTTCCCACACCCTCACTTGCATTGTTCACTTTGGTCTCTGTCTTTCACGTTGGGAGCTTTCTTCTACTGTCTGGTACTTTGGCTTGGTTGTCTGTTCCTAGGTTCCAGAGAACACTGGGGCCTGAAGAGCTTCATCACTAGGTGATGAGACTTCAAACTGGCTTTGTCACTGATCGGACCTATAAATGCCAGTGTCTGTATATTTTTTTTCTTCCTAGGGATTTTTAGCTTCTGCAGAGAAGATTCCTTTCCTGCTAGGCTGATTGTGAGGAGATGAGAGGTGTAAGCTTGGCTACTGGAATCCGAAGCACTTGCCTAGGTGAAGGTTGCAAGGTTCCAGGCCAGGCTTCAAAGCACCACACAATTGCTAAGCTTAGGAGAGTTGATGGGATTTCTTTTTTTTCTTTTTTCTCAATATAGATTTAGACTTAGAATGGAAAAACTTCAGAAGCTAAAATTACTCGAGTGCATATTTTAAACAGAGAAACAGGTTGGCCTTTTATGACAATGAAGCAAAGTATTCCTGAAAAAAAAAAAAAAAGCCTGTTCTTTCTAAAGTTTGCCAGTTTGGATATTTTTCATACCTCAGAAACTGCTGGTAACATCCTAGCAAAGTATGGGGAATAAGAGTCTGGATCTGTCTGTGTATATTGAAACTCTGAAGCCCAGCCAAGACATGAAGTCATTGTAGGGTCTAAGAGATGGAAATAAAAGCTTAGAACATCACTAAATTGTAACAGATGAACTGGACTCCAATTTAAAAAAAAAAACAAAAACAAAAAACGCATGTATTTCAATCTTTTGCTCACAAACAAATTGCTACAATATTGTACTGACAGGTTAGAGAAATGCAAGTGGAGGCTGAGATTTGAGTTGCTGCTGCCAATCAAAATGCATATTCTAGAAAACAAAAGGGCTTTGGCAGGGTACTCAGTCACAGCTTTGGTCTGACGAGCCAAAGCTGTGGGTTTGATCCCCAGTCAGGGCACATATAAGAATCCACCAATGAATGCATAAATAAGTGGGACAACAAATCGATGTCTCTCTCTGTCTTTTCCCTTCCTCTCTCTCTAAAATCAGCAAATACATTTAAAACTTTAGAACACAAAAGGAAGTGGTATCTGAAGGACAGAAAGAAAGCAGTTCTGTCTAATGTTAAAGCACACATGCAATCAACTAATTAGTCAACAATATAAAAATACTGCCTGTACAATATAATCCAAATCAGAAAGAGTTTGGATCTTGATTTATGTATCATAATGTATCTGATAATGAGAGATGCATTTTTATCAGAAGTTGGACCAACCTTTTTTGAAAGTATTTAAGGTTTTGGAAAAGTCCCCAAATCTGATATTTACCCATTAAAACTTAAAGATCAACATTAAGTTTTTATAGAGAGAAAGTTGACCTGAGTATATTTAGGAAGGCAGAATATCTGGACGCTCACTATTCTCTTTTGGGTTACTCCAAACTCAAGTATTTTTTAAAAATGAGATAACGCTACTAAAAGATGAGATAATGCTACATTCCAAGCCTTTTATGCTAAGGTGGTCCAAGTGCTCTAAACAGTATTTGATCAAAGTCTTAGTTTTTGAGACACATTATATCTCATTTAACCTCTAGATAACTGCTGGCACAGGGTTTGCACATCATCTTCTCTTCAGACCACTGAGAGGCAGCTTCCTGGAAATATATCTTTCATTAATCATTAAAGATACACACAAATTTACATACAATGAGTCAAAATAGTAAAAATTGGAGGCTACCTATATGTCCAACTTTTAGGAATTGAAAATTGGAAAATCACCCAAACTTTAAAAAAATTTCTGCCAGCTTGTCAAAGTTTGATTACTGTGTTTATGTGTTTACTATCTAAATATGTAGTAAATTTAAATTATAATAAAAACATACATATACATGTTTTGTATGGCCCTGGCCAGGAAGCTTAGTTGGTTAGAGCATTGTCCCTATATATCAGGCTTATAGGTTCAATACCAGGTCAGGGCACATACAAGAATCAATCAGTGAATGCATAAATAAGTGGAACAACAATTCAATATTTCCATTTCTCTCTCTCTCTCTCTCTCTCTCTCTCTCTCTCTCTCTCTCTCTCTCTCATCAATAAATGTTTAAAAAAAAAAAGCATGTAAAAACATCTGGGAGTAAAATGAAAACCCAGTTGGCCCTAGATGAAATACTGCCTTTGAATCCAAAATCCATTTGTTCTCTTTCTTCTTACTTACTTTATCTATACATTTTGAATTATTTCAGGTTATCAATAAATCTTAATGAAAATTCATGCACTATAAAACCATCCTAATAAGATTGCAACAATAACTTATACAAATTAAGCTAACCATTAATTTACATTAAGGATTCATGGACTGTCCCTGGCTGGTGGCACAGTGGATAAGGTGCCAGCCTGCGAACCCAAAGGTCTCTGGTTCGATTCCCCAGTCAGGGAACATAACCAGGTTGCAAGCCAGGTCTCCAGCCAGATCCGTAGCTAGAGGCAGGTGAAAGGCAACCATACATTGCTGTCTCTCTCCCTTTCTGCCTCTTTCCCTACCCCTCTCTCTAAAAATAATAAATAAAATCTAAAAAAAAAAAAAAAAAAGAATTCATAGAATTTCTTCAGTTCAATATCTTTATTTTACAAAGAGGTAAAAGAAATGAGGTTCAAGTCTTTCATTTGACATTTTTTGTTGGTGATAGAGTTGGGGTTTGAACCCGTTTTCTTGCCTGCAGGTCCTCAGCTGTTTTCTGAGAGCAGGCATCTAGCAATGACTTGTGACATGGTATTCATTTATTAAGTAAATTAAATTAATGTTAATTAAATGTTAATAAATCAGAAAATGGATGAGCTTCTTAAAAATAAGATTAAAAAGAACTTCTGGATAGCTAAAAATAAGCAAAATTACCTAGCAAAATTTTTCATCTGTAGCTATTTTCTTTACTAGTGTAATTTCGAAGCCTAATGACCCTGATAGAGGAAGTGTAGTTTTAAAAATTAACTGAAATGCACCACCATTATAGTCCATTGTCCTTTTGGTGATCCCTCCCTCCCCCTGAAATGTCACCAATACTAAAGCTCTTTACTGGGAAATTACATTAAAAAAAATCTCTTCTGTTCCTCTCACAGGAAGACTTATTTATTCCAGAAATGTAATACATACCTTTATAACTTGAACACTTTTTGCATCCTTTTGAAGGTTTTCTTCTCAGTTCTCTTATTTTTTTAACTGCAGGTTTTTACAATTGTCTTTCAAACTATCTAATCAGTGAGAGTTTTTTGTTTTTGTTTTTTAAGATTTTATTTATTTTTAGAAAGAAGGGCAGGAAGGGAGGAAGGAAGGGAGAGAGACATCAATGTATGGTTGCCTTTCACCTTCCTCCAGCTAGGGACCTGGCTGGAGCCCTGGCTTGCAACCTGGTTATGTGCAGTGACTGGGAATCAAACCAGCGACTCTTGGGTTCACAGGCTGGTGCCAATCCACTGACTCACATCAGCCAGGGTGTTCTTCCTAAGAATAATTCTTCATAGCTTGACTAATCTTATTTTCTTGCTTATGCAAGTGTCATATTTAATTCTGACTATTTTTGCTTTGCATATATTTTTAATTACTTAATTTGTTCCATACCATAAATTTCTAAGTTGACTATTTGTGTGTGTGTGTTTTCTAAATAGCTGTCATTTGTCTATATGCCTAAATTATAAGTGCCCTGTAGATCTCTGAGTAAATTAATCATACAAATTTTCACCCATTGACTTAGTGGTTTGTAATTCATTACCTTATAAGCTCTTCCCTGCTTAGTCTTTATACTTCATCTTTATAGTATCAGATCTTGGTATGTAATTGAAGGAACCATTTTTTTTTTTTTTCTGTATGGATAATTCCCATTTCATAAATTTTAACTTTACAAGCAAGTACCCTTCCCTTGTACACCAAGACTTATCAGAAACCTTAAGTCAAAACACTGGATCCTTTAGAGAAGCAAAAAATGGAAGAGGTAGGAATAGTTAGGAGAGCTGTTCTATAAGAACCTCACTATGATATATCCTCCTTCACACTTTTTAAAAACTCCAATGATCTGTCCCTGAGAAGGTTAAGGGGCCTTAATCATAGATGCCTTAGAGTTGAACAAGAGTTTATTAGCTTCCCAACACCTAGCAGAAATGGCCGTACTAGAGTCAGGGCTTGCAACTGCATGTCTGAAAGAAAAAGAGAAAGCCCTCTTTCATTTTTCTTTCCCTTCCTCTTCTCTCTTGCATTTGCCACTTCTTTTTCCCAGGACTCAGGCTGGTTTTAGTAGAATCATTGTGAAGGTAGAGCTTTAATATTTAAACAGCCTTTGGTGGGCCACTTTTGGAACTTAACCATCGGATAATCACATTACTGCTGTGGGAAAGTATTTCCCATTGACAAAGCCAAACAAAGAAAACCGTGAATAAAAAGAAAGAATATAAACTTATTTATAAATTGCAGACTGACTTTTTGTTTTCAGTCTTAAAACTTGAGTTCTATTTTTAAGTCCTTCCTCTTCCCAACTAAATATTTAGGTTTTACAGTTCTTCAAAATCATGAAAACCTTTCAGTAAGCGCTTGGAATTCACTTAAATTGGCTTCCATTTAGGGTGCACCTTAGTTCCTCTTCTCTTTGTTACACTGAATGTGCTTTTACTTTGGCTTTCTGGACTGTTTTTCTTTTGCCAAACTCATCAAGCCATCAATTTTGGCTTCAGTTTTTACTGTGTGGTTCACTTTTGTCCTCCTTTGTTCCCAGTGCTGCACATCAGTCCCTATCTTGGCTTTTCTGTGGGTGCACAAGTCCAGCCCCCTTGTCATATCAATATAAATAATTTTATGTCCACTCACTATCTCCTTAGTACTTTGAAGTGCTATCTTTGTTCTTTGCTAACCACCTTATGTTTTCTTAACATGCATTAATTTTTAAGATGTTTCACCTTCTCTTGCCATCATTTCAGTTTTTGAAAGTGTGTACCTGAAAGAGGTCTTCTTCTTTTTGGTGGTTAAAGTTAACATCACTCTTTCTGGTGATTTTTAAATGCGCTAGCAGACTCCATTGTATTCTTTCTCTATCCTTGCTTCCCTCCCTCTCTTCCTTTCTTACCTCTAACCTCAACTCTTTTTTTATTGTTGGGTCTCCTTCATACAGTGGTCTTTCCCTATGTCTTTTAGAACATTTTAAAGAACATGTTTCCAGTACCTACACAGGATTTCTATTTAGAGCTTTGGTCCATGCAACACCAGCTCTTTCCTCAGAGAGACACGGATTAAACGTACGAAACTTTCCACAGAACTGCCTCTGCTTGTGTGTATGCACTACCCCAGGATGCTCTATTTGTAATGTCAAGCCCAGACAAGAATGCTAAGACCAGTGGCAGGTGTTAGCATATTTCCCCAGGCTGTTCACCCCTTACTTCAGCAGGATATAGACAGTAACTTTTTCCACAGAATTCATGCTCATCAACAATTTGGAGGGTTGCATTAGTTTTTAGGTTTTAAAATGATAACCACTGTGGCTAACAAGAGAATAGGAAAATTCAGGGACTAGGGAAGGACTCATTGCTTTTTGGTTTGTTTTAAATTTCACTTATTTATTTTTAGAGAGAGGGGCAGGGAAGGAGGCAAAGAGGGAGAGAAATATCAGTGTGCAAGAGAAACATCGCTCAGTTGTCTCTCAAATGCCCCCAGTTGGGGACCTGGCCTGCAACCCAAGCATGTGCCTTGACTGGGAATCACACCAGCAACCTTTCCATTCACAGGCCTGAATTCAATCCACTGAGCCACATTAGCCAGGGCTGTTTGTTTCTTTTAATGCCAGGATGGGGAAAGGCAAAGGCTTCCGTTTTCCTGTATTAAGGGTGACTGACTGTGTGCTGGAAGTGGGGAATCAGGGGAATCGTGCATGGTCAGAATACAACAGCCAAAATGGTCAAGAGATAGAGGCATATTTCATCTTTGGAAATCTTCACTTCTTCTGTCTTCGATTCTCAGGTGTAGTTTATAATGCCCTTCATTTTCTGTTTAAATAACACTATGACTCAATAGCTTATTACCAAAGATTATCGCCACTAATGGCTTTGCCTTACTGTACACTCAAGTACAGTTTAATGATATCCCAGTACAATACTACATGCTGATATGCCTTAGTTATGGTTATTTTATTCCTAATTAGCTCATTAATTTGGGCTTTTATATTTCACATGCACTTGTTTTCCTTTCAAAAGTTTTTTTCCCCTTTATTCAAAGTAAATGAGGCATTTTGTGTTTGCATTGTATTTATTAAGTACATACCATGTACATTCACCTTTATTATATATTGAGTGCCTAGCAAATTGCCTGGCACGGTTTTAAAAATAGCTTTATTGAGATATAATTTACATAACATACAGTTTGCCCATTTAAAGTATCTAATTTAATGGCTTTTCCTGTAATGACAGAGATGTATAACCATCGCCACAATTAATCTTAGGGCATTTTCATTACCCCCAAAGGAAATCTCATATCCCTTATTTGTGACATCCCACACTCCCTCCCCCATCCTCTTTCCAGCCCCAGGCAAACACTAATCCAGCTTCTGTCTCTATTTGCTTGCCTGTTTTGAACATTTCATAGAAATGCAACCTCACAATATGTGACCTTTTCTGACTGGTTTCTTTCACTTAATATAATGTTTTCAAGGTTCATCCATATTGTAGCATGTATCAATACTTTATTCCTTTCTATTGCCAAATGATATTTCATTATAGAGATATGCCATATTTTATTTATCCATTCATGAGGTAATGGACATTTGGGTTGTTTTTACTTCTTGGCTATTATGAATAATGCTACTAGGAACATTCCTGTACAATTTTTGTGCTGACATATGTTTTCATTTGGTGGAGGGGGTATGTACCTAAGAGTGGAATTGCTGGGTCTTATGAAAATTCTATGTTTAACTTTTTGAGGAACTACCAGCCTATTTTCCAAAGTGGCTGCATCATTTTATATTCTTACTAGCAGTATATAAGGGTTCCAATGTGTTCACATCCTCACCAATAACTTTTTATTACTATATGTATTTTTAATATAGCCAGTCTAGTGGACATTAGTGGTATCTGATTGTGGTTTTGATTTACATTTCCCTGATGGCTAATGATATCGAATACCTTTTCAAGTGCTTATTGGACATGTGTACGTCTTTGGACAAATGCCTACTTAGATCCTTTGTGCCTGGTATATTTTAAACACACATTAAAATTTTCAAATAATTAAATTAATTATAAAAAGTTAATCACCATAGTAACCAAGTTAAATAGGTTTTATTAACTTGATTTTGTAGACAAGGATTAGAAAGTTAAATGATTTACTCAAGGCTCCATTGAAGGTTAGTGGCTTATTTAGGCCTTTGGATCCCATCTGTGTACTATTAGGGCCAAATGCTTTGGGTGATGGCCCTATCATGCACCTATAAAGAACACAGTGAGTAAGTGCCTCTGGTAATGGCTACTTTATGTGTTGCCAACAGAGTCCCACAAAAGCCTGAAAATCAGAATAAATACTTGTACTTGACCTTGGCTTAATCTATTTGTTCAGTACATTTCATTCTTATAGAGTTAATTTGTTACCTGTCTTTTATTTAGTTTGTTTTCCAACACATTTTAGGTGATTATAGACTGGCTTATTTAGCCACTCTCAGAGATAAGATTCAAAAGTAATGGTTGTCTTATTTTTTTTTTTTTTTACTTTCAACATTTGTAGGCCAACCATCCTAGAGATGTCAAAAGTCACTTAACTAGATAGATTCATTTTATGATCAAAGAGGAAGATAATTGTCATTCAGATCAGTCTTTGTGTTAAAACTACATTATGAATTTCTAGTGTAAAGGAAAAGAGTACTCTTAAAAGGTTATCTCTTTAAAGCTAATTTCTTTGGCAAACCCAGTCCAATGCCCCCAAATACTACGGAATCTTTTCTAGTTCACCCCTTTACCTTCCCGTGTCACCTGCTTTCCACTTCTTGCTCAGTCTCACTGTGAAATACACTCTGAAGTTTCAGAAGGGTGATGGGTATTTCCTTGAGCTGCAAGGTTTGCTACAAGCAGCACTCAGTTCAGTGTGTAGCAGCCCCCATCATTTGCCCCAGGAGGGTCAACACAACATTGTGGAGAGCATTGCATGTTTTGTGCCCTGTTTTTTGTTTTTTTTGTTTTTTTTTTGTTTTTTTTTGCCAACAGAGGCTTCACTGTACAGATGTGGAGCAGCCTTGGAAATCTGCCAATGTAAATGAACGGAAACACTCATCATTTGCCCACATTGCGCCATTGACCTAGGTATTGAATAGAATCCAGGTCTGATTTTACTTCCCTTGGCCTTCCACTAAATATTAAATGACTGAGATAGAATTTTTATTACATGTGCCAATGTGCTTCTCTTTTGCTATGGACTGCTATAAAGCAATGTGGTTTTTTCGTAGACCTGAGGTGTGTTATTAGAGTTTTTTTGTTTCTCCCATACGCATTAAAATGGCTTTAGTCAAAATAAAACTCAATTTCATTCTGGGCCAAGAATTGCAATTTAACATCAGTACAGGCAGGACACTTAGAGCAGTGGCATTCTACGGGGAGATGTTAGTGTGTCAAGTACACTACTCTATGAACAGTGTTAGATGACATTTTAGATACTGACTCACAGTCATGGTCCTCTAAGCCATAGGATCATAAAACTGGTGAGTCTTAGAACTGACTGGCTTCAGAGAGGCCACCTAATCTAGCCTCTGATCCAATGAAAAATCGTCCCCATTGTGATCCTCAGGGATAGCAACCCAATACCCACTGAAATACTTTTTGGTGCTGGGATTCTCTCCTTACAGGTAAGTGTATTTGAGTGCTGGAACTTCTGGTCCTTGGAAATTCCTTCCTTATGCTGAGATTTTCAGAATGTTCCCAGATTTTTTTTTTCAAAGGTGGTCTTTTATTTCAGCAATATTTATGTCAGAAAAGCAATTTGTACAGAAAATCAATTGCTAAACTTTCCATGTTAACATATACAATGAATGCCCTGACCAGTGTGGCTCAGTTGGTTGAGCATCATCTTGAAATTTGAAAGGCCAGATCCACTCCCATTCAGAGCACATGCCTAGGTTGTGGGTTTTGTTATCTGGTTGGGAGGGGGGGGTGTGTGTGAGAGGCAACTGATTGATGTTTCTCTCCCTCCCTTTCTCTCCCACTTCTCCTCTCTCTCCCTCACTTCTCCTCTCTCTAAAAATAAGTAAATGAAGTCTTAAAAAAAATGTTCAGTGGCACTGCAAAACCCCCAAAGCTGACTCCCAAACCTATCGTAAATCAATCATTCCACCATGTCACCATGTTAGATCTCTGGACATTAAAAATGCTGAAAGCCCAATTTATCAGGAGCACCTGTGTTATGGAAGTGTGTGTTCTACATTCTCAGTCTAGGCAAAGTGTTAAAGTCTTAAAAAGTTATGTTGGAATTTATAATTACGGAATTTATATTACAGACTAAGAATTTAATAGAAAACATTATTAGAAAATTGGCCTAAAATGCCCAATTTACTGTAATTTTGGCTAATTAGTCTTGCTTTGTTCTTTGACAATATTTTGGTTTATTTTGCTTATTATAGAAAGGCGACTTTGATTTCAGATAAACTTATATACGAATTAAGTAGATATAGTTAAAAGTGACAGAATACTGTATACCTTCCTCTTTGTTATATATGTTTTTAAAAACCTCAAAGGATTCTAGGATATAATTCAATGTTCCTTCCTAAACAGTTTTGAGTGATTCTCAATTTCGAACATAAGGTTGCTTCTGCCTCTCACTTTTATAACAGTAAAGTTCCATTTAAAATAGCTTTTCCAAAGTAGTTCTTTTTTATGTTACTGTGTGTTTTCCCTTTAAATTCGAGAGTGTCATTGTAAGTTGTGGGGTTACTATTAGGAGAAAGGCCTTGAGAATCACAAGCTTCCATGTATAAGGGGACTTTTAGATGGCATGTCCATGCATCCTGGCTTGCCATTCAGACATCCTGTCGATTTTAACATTTGTCCTGGCAAGAATGTCCCGGTTTTTATAGTAAAATATGTAGTCTCCCTTCTTAAAGCTCAATTAATCCAATAGTCTCATCTTAGAGAGGCAAGAATAGAAGGCTAGGGAGTGGCTTTTACAAATCGCCCACATTAAGTTGGTGACTGAGCAAGCCTGCAATCCACCAGGCCTGCCTGCAAAAACAACAATTCTTTGACCATAGCAAGTTCCTGCTTTCTCGAATGAGCATTTGATTTCTGGGAGCTTGGGAGGCCCTATGAGCCAGGTTGCATCAATAAGTTATAAAAGCAATCCCAGCAGCCATGACTGTGCTGAAAGCTAACAGCCACCTCTGCCCCTAGGAGCGCCTTCCCCCTAAGAATATGGAGTATGGAGTTACACCTGTTTTCCCCTCTAGCCTTCCTAAGCTAGTTTTATTTTATTTCACACGAAAGAAATGTTTTTATTTTGCAAACTTTTAACTACTTTATGGCCCCCATTTGAATCACTTTCAAGTCCCTCACGTCTCTTTACTCAGGTAACTCATATTGGAAAATACATTCTTCTTCCAAAGGTGTGCCTAAATACTTTTTGATGTAAAGTGAAAAAAGAAAACTGGCTAATGGTATTAGGCTGGAGAGATGAAGAAGTGTGGCCAGATGCAAAGTATGAATGATGAAATAAGAATAACTGAAATGATGGCAGGGTTTGGCTTTCATTCAGACTGAGGGTTAGTGGCTCGCTTGCTGTAGAGTCCCTGGTGTGAAGTGAAAACATCTTCGTGCCAGTAATAGAGCAGAAGGTCTTATTTAATTAAACAAATTTGAACCTTCAAAGCAAAAGCCTGAAAGAAAAATCAGTTTTCTTTGCTGATAGTTTCTTCCTGTTTGCCCTGACTTGAATTAATAACCAGAGTTTGATCTTTGCTGTAACATTTACACTTGCACACACATACATGTGGCTCCACTAACTGTTGGCAACTCATGCAGCTAATGGGGAGAGCAGGAAACCTCCTTCAACACATCTTTACTTCGTGTTTAGCCAGCAACTTGAAGCTGTTTCCCAAGGCTGCGGGGAGAATGTCTTAGTGGAATAGGAAAGGAGCAAGGACTGAGAGAGTGCTTTCTCAGTTCTGAGCAGCAATGAGGAAACCTAAAATGCCCTGCAATATCACAAGCATTGCTTAGAGACTTGAAAGGAAGGAGCGTTGTATGCATTTCACAGGCTTCTTTATTTTTCCAAATCTATTCAAATACGAGATCAGTATATATTTAGGGGGCTCAGTTGTTTAAATGATCACTGTGGATTAAAAGAATTCTGGAACCTCCAAACCCCTGCTGGGCCACTAAGTTACTGGCTGTTGTGAGAGCAAATTTTTTCAGCTTACCAATGCTTCCATTGCCAATGGAAATAAGCACAAAATTGGCTTCTTTTCTGGGAGCTAATTAGGATTAAACTTCCAAACTGGTGGCAGAATAAATAATAAATTACATGTGCCTTTGTGCTTGCCATTTCCTCTGTCTGCGAAGCCTTTCATCCCCACCACTTCCCATGGGTCAAGACAAAGCTCTTGACATTGCGGCTTGATTTCCCTAGGTGGAAGTTATCAGTCAGTCCCTCTCCTGGAATCCTACAGTACTTTGTTTTTACCACCTACTATTTATACCCTTATGGCCTCACTTCTCTAATTAAAAAGAAAACTGTTGGTGAGAAGATAGTTTTATGCATGTTTTTTGGAGGGTCAGTTTTCATTATCATTATTATTTTTTACATATCTTTATGACCCTTAAAAAATCGAATGCTTTGTTTGGCATATAGTAGGTGCCCAGTTAATATGTACTAAATAAATGAATGATAAATAGAAACTGCTTAATATTAAGAGAGAGAGTGGGTTTTTTTCCCCTTTTTTAAAGTATCTTTTATTGATTATGTTGTTACAGTTGTCCCAATTTTCCCCCTTTGCTCCCCTCTGCCCAGTAACCCCCTTCCCTCCAGCAATCCTACCCCTCTTAGTTCATGCCCATGGGCCATGCATGTAAGTTGTTTGGCTTCACCCTTTCCTATACTATTCTTAACCTTCCCCTGTTTATTTTGTACCTACCCTACCAACTAAGCTTCTTAATCCCTGCATCATTTCCCCATTTCTCCTCCTTCCTCCTCCTAGTTGATAAACCTCCAAATGATCACCATACCTATGATTCTGTTCCTATTTCGGTTGTTTGCTTAGTTTTTGTTTTTGTTTTTTAGATTTTCTTGTTGATAGTTGTGAGTTTCTTGTCTTTTTAATGTTCATAGTTTTGATCCTCTTCTTTTTTTAAAATAAGTCCCTTTAACATTTCATATAATAATGTCTTGGTGATGATGAACTCCTTTAGCTTTACCTAGTCTGGGAAGCACTTTATCTGCCCTTCAATTCTAAATAATAGCTTTGCTAGATAGAGTAATCTTGGTTGTAGGTCCTTGCTTTTTATCACTTTGAATACTTCTTGCCAGTCCCTTCCTGCCTGTAAAGTTTCTTTTGAGAAATCAGCTGATAGTCTTATAGGACCCCTTTGTAGGTAACTCTCTTCTTTTCTCTTGCTGCTTTTAAGATTCTTTCTTTATCTTTAACCTTTGGCATTTTAATTATGATGTGTCTTTGTGTGGTCCTGTTTGGGGCTAGTTTCTTTGGGACCCCCTGTGCTTCCTGGGCTTGTATGTCTAGTTTCTTCATCAAATTAGGGAAGTTTTCTTCATTATTTTTTCACAAAACTTTTCAATTTCTTGTCCTTCCTCTTCTCCTTCTGTAAGCCTTATGATTCAGATGTTGGTACATTTAAAGTTGTCCAAGAGGTTCCTAAGCCTCTCCTCATTTTTTCAGTTCTTATTTCTTCATTCTGTACTATTTGACTATTTATTTCTTCTTTATGTTCCAAATTATTGATTTGAATCCCAGCTTCCTTCCCTTCACCATTGGTTTCCTGTGGATTTTCCTTCACATCACTTAGTTTAGCCTTCACTTCTTCCATTATGTGTTTGCCATACTCAGTCATGTCTGTCAAATCTGTAAGCATCATTATCACCAGTGTTTTGAACTCTGCATCTGATAGGTTGACTATCTCCTCTTCTCTTAGTTCTCCCACTGAAACCTTGATCTGCTCCCTCTTTTGGGCCATACTTCTCTGTCTCCTCAACTGAATAACCTCCTGTGTTTGCCTCTGTGTCTTAGGTAGAGCTGTCACACATGTTAGATAGTAAGCAGTGGAGCCTTAGGTATTCATCAGTGCTGAATAACTGGTTTCACCTGCTGTGGCACTGTATGTGGGAGAGGGGTCTGAAAGGGAACAATGCCACTTGCTCAGCACTCGCCCCTTTTCCAGGTACTTCTCCCATTTCCCGTATGGGACTGGTACCCCTCTAGCTGTTGCTCTGGTTGTGGTTCCCAGAATGGGTGAGTTTGCAGGTGTTCTAGAACAGTGGGGGTCTTCTAAACAAACAGACTCTGCTGAGAGATTGGCAGTTTCTTCCTCCACCCCAAACCCCATTGGTTATCATAGGAGCAATGAGGCTTTACTTTCCCTGGCTCTGGAACTGTGGCCTCTGCAGTCTGGTCTGGGGCTGGGATTGCTTCCCAGGTGTCCCTCCCAACTTTTACAATGTATGAGTGCACTTTCTGCTGGCTGGCCACAGCCATTGCTTTGTTGTTGCCACCACACCACATCCTTTATGCCCCAGCTTCACCTCTCCTATCTGTCTGGATTGGTATTACTTCTTTATATCTTTGTTTGTTAGACTCCCATGCAGTTCAATTTCCTGGTAGTTGTGGTTTTTAGATTTTGTTTTTAAAAAAGATTTTATTTATTATTTTTAGAGAGAGGGGAAGGGAGAGAGGCAGGGGAAGAGAGAAACATCAATGTAGTATGATTGCTTTTCACCTGCCTTCACCTATGGACCTGGTTGGACACCTAGTATGTAACCTGGTTATGTGCCCTGACTTGGAATCAGACCAATGACCTTTGGGTTTTCAGGCTGGCACCTATCCACTGTCCCACCAGCCAGGGAGGTTTTTAGTTTTGAGATATGTAGTTGTACTTCTTCTTATGGTTGTGGAAGGAGGAAAAGTGAGTCTACTTTCACCTCCATCTTGACCAGCATTTTTTGTTTTTCTTTTTAAAAAGATTTTATTCATTATTTTCAGAGAGAAGGGCAGGGAGGGAGGAAGAAAGGGAGAGAAGCATCAATGTATGGTTGCTTTTCACCTGCCTCCAACTAAGGACCTGGCTGGAGACCTGGCTTGCAACCTGGTTATGTGCTCTGACTGGGAATTCGAAACAGTGACCTTTGGGTTCAAAGGCAGCATTTTTTTTTTCTTTTTAAAAACTAGTTCTTACATGAGCTAAAGAGAAATTCAAAACATTTTTCCCTTAGGTGCCTTCGCAGGCCTGAGATGCTGGGGGTTGTCTTATGAAAACTATAAATAAGTTGAGTCGGGGCAAAGAAAACCCAAAATCTTACAAATAGACCCTAGCTGGGTAGTACAGTTGTTTAAAGAGCTGCACAAACAGTGGAACAACAAATTGATGTTTCTCTCTCTCTCTCAAACCAATGAATATTTTTGAAAAGAAAAAAAAGAAAGAAAGAAAACTACAGTCCTGGCTGGTGGCTCAGTGGATGGGTGCCAGCCTGCAAACCCAAAGGTCACTGGTTCAATTCCCAACCAGGGCACATAACCAGGTCGCAAGCCAAGTCTCCAGCCAAGTCTGTTGCTGGAGGCAGGTGAAAGGCAACCATACATTGATGTTTCTCTCCCTCTGCCTTTCTCACTTCCCCACTCTCTAAAAATAATAAAATCTGAAGAAAAAAGAAAAAAGAAAAAGAAAATTACAAACAATTCAGCTTTTTGAGTTTATGTAGACATCTCCTTATTTACCCAGAAAATATAACACCGCCACAGTTATTGGTTGTTTGTTCTTCTCTTGACTGTAGTTAATCCATGACTTAGGTATATAAGATCTGAAAGATGCTCTTAGTCCCCCTCA
The DNA here is from genome assembly GCA_004026585.1 of Noctilio leporinus. NCBI lineage: Eukaryota > Metazoa > Chordata > Mammalia > Chiroptera > Noctilionidae > Noctilio > Noctilio leporinus. The sequence goes on from PVIW01004893.1 coordinate 114,972, forward strand.
AGTAGTTAGTAGAAAAAAATAACATTATTATAGATACTTTTGGGGGGAACATTTTTTATTTTTGTGCCATTACAGTTGTTCCAATTTTTCCCTGTTGCTCTCTCTTGCCCCACTCCATCCCTATTCCCAGAGTAAATCTTTACCCTGTCATGCATGTCCATAGGTCATTTATAGATGTTCCTTGACTAGATCCTTCCCCTTCTTTTTCCTTCTTATTCCCTTCCCCACTCCCCTTGTTTCCCTGCCTCTGGTTCTGTTTTGCACATTTGTTTGTTTTGTTCATTAGGTTCCTCTTATAGGTGAGATCATATGGTATATGTTTTTTGCCACCTGGCTTATCTCACTTAGCATAATACTCTCTAGTTCTATCCATGCTGTCATGAAAGGTAGGAGTTTCTTCTTTCTTTCTGCTGCATAGTAGTCTACTGTATAAATGTACCAATTTTTTGATCCATACATTGACTGATGGGTACTTAGGCTGCTTCCAGCACTTGCTATTATAAATAATGCTGCTATAAACATAGGGGTGCATAGGTTCTCCTGAACTAGTGTTTCAGGGATCTTCGGGTATAATCTTGGCAGCAGAATTGCTGGGTCAAAAGGCAGTTCCAATTTTTAGGTTTTCTTTTTTGTGTGAAAATTCCATGTTTTCCACAGTGGCTACACCAGTCTTCATTCCCACCAATAGTGCAGTAGCATTCCCTTTTCTCCAGTAGGTAGAATTTGAGATTTGAAATACAGAAATGCTGAAGATCTGGAAATAAACTTGAATAAATGCAATAGTGATCACCATATCCACAACCAAAAAGCAAAGGTTGATAAAGATAGAGAGAAAATAAGGGTATTTTAAGAAAAAGAATGCCAGATGACTAATGGTAAGAAAAGTGTTTTTGAGAGGCTGGATGGAGAGAATCAATGAGTGCTGGATAGAAACAAGTCATAGAAAGAGAGTAAATAAAATTTGAAATGAAAATATGAAGAGGAAAGAGGAAGATAAAATGGATTAAGGGAAGGGAGGAGCAAAATACAAGATTAGAAATAAACAATAATATAAAAGCTAGTGTCCTAATAGGCACAAACTTGAAGGATAAGAAATGGATGTTGCAAAATTGTGCAGGAAAGAAAATGATACAAATCTTTAAGAAGGTTGCAGCGAAATTTGTCTCAGTTGAATCTAGTTTTACCACTGTTTTCTCCTTCTAGATGCACCCTAGGTGACATCAGATTGTGTTCCAGTCTGGTCCTAGGCAGCCTGTTTGAGACTACCAATGATCCACAGTCTGTGGCTGTCTCCTTCAGTTGTTAATTTAGTCTATCTGTAATTAGCAGTCAGGCTTAACTACCACAGGGTGGAGAAGAATAATTCCTGCAAGTGGGGCTGTTGCTTCTTCTCATGCTGATGCCACTTGGAGGGGAGTGGTCTGCCTGAGCAAGATGGCTTCTACAGTGTGGGGAGTTACTCAGATAGGGACCCTATCTGCTGATCCCTCAGTTTTCTCCCCAAAGCCTCTGTTCCCAAACTCTCCTCAAGCATCTCTAGTATACTCTGCTCCTCTCTGCCAGAGCCCAGGGTAAGTGGCTGCAAACAAAACTTTATGCCTTGGCTCTTTAAAAGGCTCTTTGCGCCTTTAGCTGTCTCTGGCAGGCAGAAACCATGTTGCTTTTTACAGCTGAACATTATCTGGGTGCATTTCTGGCTCTGATGCTGTAGGCTGCGAGCTCAGCCCAGGGATCAAGGTTTATATCCCGCCCTTCTCTGGGGGAACCCTCAGTCACTGAAATATCTCTCTGGCACTTCAGCTGCTGCTCATGGGAGCTCAGCCAGCCCTCTCTCATCTCCTTTGCACTCCGTACCAGTCATGCTGGGATGACTTGGCTTCTTCCATCTGTCCATGCTTATACAGTTTCTCTCTAGCCACTACTCAGTTGGTCATTCCTAATGGCCTTTCTATAATTCAGCTGCAATTTCAGATTGGTCCTGGGATGAAGTCAATGCAGCTCTCTCTTACTCCTCTACCATCTTGGATCTCCCTTTGTCCCCAACATTGTTATAGATATTCTAATCTTTTCCATGATGCTTTTCACCTGTTCCTTCCTATTTTTACCATGTTGTTCATCTGTTAGGTAAGACTAGCATTTTTATCCTAATTAGACAATTGCACATCATGATGAACTAATTTGTTAACCTATGTTCACAAATCATTTAATTACCACTGACAGCCTTGATGTGCTGTTATTATTCTGTTATGGTAGTAATTTCAACAGCTAACAGGAATAAACTCATTATTTTCTGAGATATATTGTTGTTAGTTTCACTGTTTTAAAAACACTTTAATCAAAACTTACAAAAAAAGCACTTTAATCAAAACTTTTAAGAATTCTGACATTGTTCTTATTACTGTAGTAAATAAACAAATTATTCATTTCTTTAATGTGCACAATTATTTGGGGGCCAAATAATAGCTTCTGAATTTCACAATGAAGAGACTTCTTAAAGGAAAAAAAAAGGGCAAGCTTTTCTTTTTCTTTTTTTCCTCCATGCCAATTCACAATCTCCTATGATGGTGTAATTTATAAAATGCAGCTTCTAATATTGATTTGTGAAGCACTTTGATGGCTGGAGATAAAAGGAGCAACCTCTTTCCTATTTGATGTTGCTATATACTGTCATTCAAAGTCTCTTGATCTTTCTAGTAGTTTTAATTCTGCTCAGTAAGCACTCTAAGTCATGGCCACATCCTGGGAGCTGTAGGTTCTTTCGGGCTCTTTCTGTGGCTCCTTGATGAATAAAGAAACCTAGCTGCAGGTGCAAACTCCCATCAGGTTTTACAACTGCTTTTGCTGATAGTTTACATCCAGGATCAATAATATCATTATGCATTTATGTGCAAACATCAAAATTACTCTGAGCAATTAAGTTCCTCTCTTCCCTATACTCTCCCAGTAATAATATATCCTAAGGAAGGGGATGCCTGTTATATTATTAAGAGCTATCTATCTGAACCTTGTAATAATATTATTGAGCCATGCTGTTGCCATTTATCACACAGCATATGCATGCTCTGATTGTTATTTATCTTTTAAGTTCTTGTCTTTGACTACACTGTGAATTTTTCTAAGACTGAGGCCTGCTACTCTTGGAATCCTTGTATTACCAGAAAAACACTTGGCACTTAGTAAGTAATAGGCTCCCAAAGAAATGTTTGTTGTTGGAGAGTAAACTTTACCCTTATAACTCAAATGATAGGTAAAATTGTTTATTTTCCTATTATGACAAAATACATTCTTCTTTAGCTTTTTCTGAGTTTAGGTGGCGGTACTGCATGCTTCCTCCAATTGAACACTTTTCAGCTACAGGAAAGCACACCAAGTGAATGCTAATCCAAGGAGTAGAGATGCAGACCTTCCCCACATCCCTTCTGTTAGGATTAAAGAGAAGCCAATCCCATGGTATTTTTGCATTCTTCCTTTATCCTCTATCAGTCAGCAGCTATACCCATAGCCCACACTTTCTGACAACTTGCATCTTCATTTCCCCCAGAACAGCAAGGGAAATGGTATTATAAGGAAAGTTTGAAGAGGGCTAACTCTTTTTTTTTTTTTTTAAGTTATATGATTTCTTTTTTTTTTTTTTTTTTTAATTTTATTGTTGTTGTATTACATCCATCCCCTTTTTGTTCCTCTCTGGCCCCCTCCCCACCCACCCAAAGTCAATCCCACCTGTTGTCCATGTCCATGGTTCCTTTATACTACTAAGTTCTTGTCTAAACTGATCCCCTTTCTTGCCTCTGCCTCCCTCCTCCCCCGTCCTCCTAACCCCTTTCCCCCTGACCACTGAAGGCCTATTCCTTGTATTCATATACTTGGTTCTGTTTTGCTTGTTGTTAGTTTTACTCATTATTGTCCCGTAATGGGTGAGATCATATGATATTTGTCCTTCACTGACCGGCTTATTTCACTAAGTATAATACTCTCCAGTTCCATCCGTGTTGTTGCAAAGGGTACAAGTTCCTTCTTTCTTTCTGCTCTATAGAATTCCATTGTGTAAATGTACCAAAGTTTTTTGATCCAATCATCCACTGATGGGCACTTAGGCTATTTCCAGCACTTGGCTATTGTAAATAGTGCTGCTATGAACATAGGTGTGCATAGGTTCTTATGAATTGGTGTTTCAGGATTCTTTGGGTATAGTCCAAGTAGTGGAATTGCTGGATCAAAAGGCAGTTCCATTTTTAGTTTT
>PVIW01004894.1:0-88040 GCA_004026585.1 Noctilio leporinus
ATACACTGTTGGTGGGAATGCAGGCTGGTGCAGCCACTGTGGAAAACAGTATGGGGTTTCCTTAAAAAACTAAAAATGGAACTGCCTTTTGATCCAGCAATTCCACTACTTGGACTATACCCAAAGAAGCCTGAGACACCAATTCATAAGAACCTATGCACACCTATGTTCATAGCAGCACTATTTACAATAGCCAGGTACTGGAAACAGCCTAAATGCCCATCAGTGGATGATTGGATCAAAAAACTTTGGTACATTTACACAATGGAATTCTATACAGCAGAAAGAAAGAAGGAACTTGCACCCTTTGCAACAACATGGATGGAACTGGAGAGTATTATGCTTAGTGAAATAAGCCAGTCAGTGAAGGATAAATATCATATGATCTCACCCATTACGGGACAATAATGAGCACAACTAACAGCAAGCGAAACAGAACCAAGTATATGAATACAAGGAATAGGCCTTCAGTGGTCAGGGGAAAAGGGGTTGGGGGGAGGGGGGAGGCAGAGGCAAGAAAGGGGAGCAGCTTAGACAAGAACCTAGTATAAAGGAACCATGGACATGGACAACAGGTGGGATTAACTTTGAGGGGAATGGGTGGAGGGGGAGGGGGACAGAGGGGAGCAAAAATGGGATGTATGTAATACAACAATAAAATTAAAAAAAAAAAAAAAAGAACATTCCCTATAACTTCTGAAGCTTGTCCTATGCTTTAACCTCCCTTGATTAGTTTATTGTACCAACAGCAGATGTTAAACCTTAACCCACAAGTAAATTCACCCTCCCTATTTTATGGCCATCTAAAGTCTTTGTGTCCAACACACCCTGACCTAAGGGAGATGACAGTGAGCCTTTAATTGTTATCCCTAAACAATATCTGTTTTCTATAATCAGCACTATTTAACATTAATTAATTAGCTTTACATGCTTGCTATATGCCCTTGAGCTAACTGCACTCATAAAAGACCTTGGAGGAAGCCAATCAAGGCATTTGTCTATCAGACACTTGCCAGCCTTCTCTTCCCTAGCACAAGCTGCCTGAGAAGCATTCATTTCATCTGCAGCACCAAGGTCAGGGGTCCCCCACAACCAGATAAGAGGAAGAAGAGTGTTTTAGGCAAAAAAAAAAAGCCATGTGAACTTCATGGAGGTATGAAATGATAGAACATTGCACCAACAGGTAGAACATTTTCCCCATACTCTTTAGAGCACAACTTGGTTCATGGAGGGCCTACAGTGTACCAGGCACCACAAAGCAAACTAAAAATCTTTAACTTTTAGATATAAATTAATGAAATATTAAAGCATGGGATAAGCAAACACCTCAAAAAAGAATAATACCAGGAATTATTACAAGGCAGTAAATGGTAATTCATTAATGGATGAAATGAAAAATAACTGCTAGGAAATCATTGGCATTGTCTATATAGAAACCACCTCAAGACAGGATCATTACCTTCTAATAGAAAGCATATGGCAGACTGTACAGTTCAACACACAGCTATGGGTCTAGGAAATACAAGGTTGAATTGCATAATCCCAGATGACATTCTCCGCACCATCAATTGTCAGGCATGGTGCAATGCCTTATGTACTAAGCACTCTAATAGGCACTATGGGATAGGCATAACGAGTGAAAGACTCCAGGAGTCTACAATGGAGCTAGTACACTTTCTTGAGTCAATATTTGAGAACAAATAATTGCAATGTGAGGCATGCTAGAGATGGAAATGGAGTTGAGAGAAAGGGAAAGTAAGAAGCAATTGCATGAAGGAGGTGGAACTGGAGCTGAAGTTTGAAGAACTGGAACAGTTTGAAGAAGGAAAGATAGAAGAATAGTCCATTCATGAGAAACAAGACTGTCAGGTTGCAGAAGAGGACATTTTTCTGGTAAATGCTGGTAGATTAAAATAAGCTGTCAGCCTGCAGCAGCAGTTTTGTGCTAGAGAGTGATTTTAACAAGTTCCTACCTCACAACCAGAGAAGTATGGACTTGATTTTGTGGACAATGGAAAACCATTCCAGGGCCTTTTCAGATTCAGGTATGAATTGATTGCATGCCTTGGGAAAAGTGGCTGAATTATTACCAAAGAAAGAATGAGCTGGCACTTTCCTAGGTGGCCTGTGACATAATATGTCTTCTTTATACTTTGGTAAGTATAGTGGTCAGGATTCTCCAGAGAAACAGAACCAATCAGATAGATAGATAGATAGATAGATAGATAGATAGATAGATAGATGACAGAGATTTATTTTAAGGAACTGGTTCATATCCATTGTAGGGGAATTTGTAGCTTGTTTGGAATGGGTGTTCAGTCTTACTTGAAGAAACTTTAAAAAGCAAGCACCCAATCAGTCTTAAGTGGTGCCAATGTCTGTATGAGCAGAAATATCTTCCCTGTCTTCCTAAATCCACTCTTGTCAAAGCCTGTGCCAGCCACACCTCATCTCTTTGGAAAGTGGTCCCAGGGTGGATCCTGACAAGGAACTTCTTACAGACTCATCACTCACTTACAGCAAGCAACCTGGCAAGACATTTCACATGAAACATATGGCATTGGGGCATGTTTGGTTTGGTTCAAAGATTTCTGAACCAGCTTTCAAAACTTCATTAACCTTATAATTCACTGTGGTTTGACATGTCTTATGTGGGGGAAAGGGATGACTTTCATTTAATATTAACCAAGCAGCCTTCCACCACTTCCTCTTTTCCATTGTTTCACTTTAAAAAACAATGAAGTTAACAAGTTATTTAAAGTTGGCAGGGCTCTGAAGCATTCTTCTAAGTATTCTGCCTCACACATAACCTGAAGAATGTACTCAACATCTGTTTAGAAAAACACACACACATACCAAACACACAAGACCCAAACAAACTATGCATTGTTTCTAAGTAATGGTCACAAGGTACTTGATGTTTCTGAAAAGGGAAATACTAAGCAAAAAATAAATAAAATTGTTTTCCCCAAAATTATTCATGCTGAACAACAGCAACACAACAAAAATGATTGAAATCAGAAACATTAACCCACAACTGGTAACTAGCTGAGGAAGGAAGTTCCTGGTTAAAATGGGGTCCATCTCTACCAAATTCACATTAAAACATTACTGAGAATACAAAGATGTATGAAAACTTACTACATCACAACATAGGGCTTAGAGACAATGTAATATTAGACTCTGTTAGTAATTTCTGCTGAGGTGAGGTAGGTCAGAAACACCAGTCAAGATTCCTCCTGGTGGCAAAATTGGGTTTCACACACTTTACAGCAAGTAGGAAAAGCCATCTTACAGAAGTACATAGAAGAAGTACTGCTGTCCAGGAACAAGCCTAATGCACTGTATATTGAAGAAAGAGAAGAGAAACCCCCATAAGCAGTGCATGCTGGCAAGTGCTATGCTTCCCATCCTCTATCAGTTCTTGGTACAAACCTAAAACTCAATGATCCAAAAGTTCTGAAATAAAAGAATAAGCAAAGATACGCTAGGTAAGTGGCAATATATAAACTAGAGATAGCTACAATACACAGATGGCAGACAAATTAGAATTCATGTCCAAAAGCATATAACTTTCCAAAGAAAGTCATGTTACAGTGCTAAAGGAATGTGTTCACAATGACTATGTAAATGGACTGCTAGATGTCTAATATTAAACTAAACAGTAGAATATTTTTGGCTTCCTGTCTTTACATTAAAAATAAAGCTTACTAGACACATAAATGTCCATTTCTTTAATCACTTTCAGAAACACTCCAGCCCTGGCTGGTAGCATGGTGGATAAGGCACTGGCCTGCAAACCCAAAGGTCGCTGGTTCGATTCCCCAGCCAGAGAACATAACCAGGTTGCAAGCCAGGTCTTCAGCCAGGTCTGTGGTTGGAGGCAGGTGAAAGGCAACCATACATGTTTCTCTCCCTCTCTGCCTCTCTCACTTCTTCTCTCTCTGGAAATAATAAATAAAATCTTTTTAAAAATAAATAAATGTTTCTGATCTTTCAGTACATGTATGGAAGAAAAGGGGCCACATACTAAACTTGACAAGCTCAGGAGAGGCCTATATAACAGGCTTACAAACTCAGAGTCCAAAAGTAACTACACAGGATGGTCTAAAATTAAAACTAACTGAAAGCAGGTCATAGCAGTCAGTCATGTCCTAGGCTGGAATCTTTGCTGACAAAGATCAATGTGCACCTTAATTGAACCTGCATGTTGCCTTTTTGCATCTACGATAACATACATACCTTTGGAATGTCAAATTTCCTTTTTCCAGACCCCTCAAAGCATAGGCACTGCTCCAAGGGGAGACCACAAATCCCCTCACTGTTATTATTGTCATATTAATTTCTGATTGTTAAACTATCCTGTACTCACCTGTTTAAAAAAAAAAAAAAAAAAAGCTGTTTATAATTTACTTTTTATCCAATCCCAGATGTTTCCCTGTTTTGCTTTCTCCCACCTCTCTCATCCATTACCCATGGATTTCACATAATCTACTTATGTCTTCTCTTTTGATTGTAACATATAAAATAAGGTGCAAAACTACCATTTTCCAGAATATTGTCTGCATCCATTGTCTGTTTCCTGGCAATTGTTGTCAATTTGGTTGAAATAAACTCATAAAAATTCTTATAGTTTTGAACATTGCTATGTTGACACAGGATGTAGGGACAGAGATGAAGTTGTTGTCCTATAAGAACCATGCTTTCCATGATTCTTAATTTGAAAACTAGGACATATCTAAAGATAAAAGGCAGACATATTTTATTCTGGGAGGCACATGAAGGCAAGCCCCCTTCATCATACAGATATAGTACTTTATTAAAAGATCTATTACTTCACCAAGGAAGCTTCAGTTGCTGGTGAAATCATTGCAATTCAAATGCTGCAGAATGAGATGTCAAATACTCTCTCCAGTGTTACAGGGAGCCATCTATTTCCATAGCAGAGAATGTGCTTCTGGATTGGGTCTGTCATCACAGAGCAGTCACACCTGTAGGTAACTTCCATAAATCAGTGAGCCAGATGAGGGTTGTAGAACAGACAGAGCTCAGTGACCTCAAAAGGAGCAGCTAGTACCCAACTCTAGCCTCATTACTATGACATGATAATGCCATCCCAATACTATTAGATCCTCTCATGTATGAAGGAAGTCACAAATACATATATTAAGATGCACAATTTTTTTAAATTTTATTGTTGTATTACATCCAAAGATGCACAATTTTTTTATATTTTAATGTTTTTTAAAAATCAGAATATGGCTCAAATTCAATGATGTTTTACAATTATAAATAGCAGTGATTCTTTTTTTCTTAGTACAATATAAAATAATGGCATCTTAGACATCTTAGATTCAATGGAGTGTGGGATATGAAATCTCTAGTTATCTAAATGTTGGCAATTAATTCAAGCAACAACACTAAACAAAACAAAACAGACATTCTGAAGTCTAAACAAAAATAACTGAAGAATTGATGGATAAGTTACAGTTCATAGTCTTTTTTTAAAAAGACATTTTGATGCGCTTCTGGAAATTGTTTTGAAGATAACTGACATTTTATTTGTGCTAAATAAAATTGTTATAATTAATGGAAATGAACTCATCTGTCAAAGTCTAAGAAACCTGAGCCATAAAAAAGGTTAAAAGGCTTAAATTATATGTAATAAGATCTAAACCATCAAAGTTTTTACCATACATATATAGAAGATACCTTCTTGTTCAGTTATCAGGCAATATTTATCAAATTTAATCATTAAGATTTTTTAAGTCACTAAATTGCAAAACCCAAAGGTAGTCTAGAGCAGGGATCAGCGAGCTATAACCCATAGGCAAAATTCAGCTCACCATCTGCTTCATAAATGAAGTGTTGCTGAAACATAACCACTGAGAACACAGATCATTTCTCCCCTTTATCTATTTATTTGTAAAGACAGTGAAGGGAGGGAGAAAGAAAGGGATAGAAACATCAATGTGAGAGATAAATATCAATCAGTTGCCTATTGTACACTCCCTGACCTGGACCAGATGCAAACCCGGCCATGTGCCCTGACTAGAGATGTTTTGCTTTGAGGATAATGCCCATCCAACTGAGCCACACCACAGAATATATACATTCTGTCTATGACTTTTTCTGCTATAATGGCAAAGCTCAATAGCTGCAACAAAGACTACCCACCTGCAGTGCCATACTATCTGATTCTTTACAAAAATTTGCTTATAGAAATCTAGACAAAAATATAGTATCATAACATTAATTCTTTAAAAGAAAGAAAATTATAGCAACCATTTTAATTCATAAAGGAAAAGCAATTTTAAAACTAGAAAACACGTTCAAGCAATTTTTGCATAAAAGTGGAAATAGAACTGCTGTTAATCATAAATTACTTGGATAAATAAAGGTTCAAGCACTATACAACTGAACAAAATTGAGGGCTATAGCTGTCCTCCAAGTAAAATTCATATGATTCCAAGCTTTTCTGAGAGAATCCAAATAAACATAATGATGAATGAAATAGGACGCATTATAACTGATACCAAGAATAAATAAAGGATCATAAGAGACTACTACAACCAAATGGATAAATTCTTAGAGACGTGCAACTCACCAAGACTGAATCAGGAAGAAATAGAAAATATGAACAGACCAATTACTAGCCAGGTAATTTAAAATCTCCCAAAGAGAAAAAGCCCAGGACCAGATAGATGGCTTCCCTGGTGATTTTACTAAACACTTAAGGAAGAATTAACACTAATCCTCCTCCAGCTTTTCCAAAACAAATCCAAAAGGAGGGAACACTTCCAAACTCATTATATAAGACTAGCATTACCCTGATACAAAAGCTAGATAAGGATAATACAATAGAAGAAAACCTAGCATTACCCTGATACAAAAGCTAAATAAGGATAATACAATAGAAGAAAACCACAGGCCAGAATTCTCCATAAAATACTAGTAAGCCAAATTTAATAGTACATTAAAAAGATCATTTATTATGACTAAGATTTATTCTTGGGATGCAAGGATGGTTCAATACAATGTTTTGTACTGGCATTATACTATCCACAATGACGTTATCAGTTAGAAATTTTGTGGCCACTCCCCTAGGCCCAAGGCAAGCACTCTCCCTTTCGGACCCAGTGCTGTAACTGATCCAGCCCTATAATTCTTACTCTGATTGCAAAGACACATTTCAGCAATAACCATAATGGAACTTTGTGGGGGAAAAGTAAGATTTATTGTTTACAGGCCCTGGGCCACACCACAAGGTCATGGGGGAGTGAAGGACAGGGAAAGGGAAAGAGAGACAGAAAGGGAGGCAGGAAGTGAGGGAGGGAGGCAGGTAGGTAGGAGGCAAGGAGGGAGAAAAAGAGGTGGGGTAGGAGAGAGAGACTAGGTCTGCAGTTCTGCTTTTATTGAAATCAAGGTCGTGATGTCTATTGCTTCACAGATTCACTATTAGTGAATTTGAACCATAAGAACAGGAATTAAAGCACAGGAAAGGAAAAACAAGCAAATATTCCGTTGTTACCTAAGTCAACCAGATATCTCTAAAATAAAATGCCAAGTGTGAAGCTACCTGGCTCTTGATCTCAAATAAACATGGCTGGCAACATATTTATTCGAGATAGCTGTCTTTAAAATGGATGCCTCTCTAATCAAAAACTTCATGTAATGAACTTGCGTTGCCATGAATAAAGTCAGCTGTCAAGCACTTACACTACACGTATGCTACACATACACAAACCAATCAATGTGATATATCACATTAATAGAATGAAAGAAATCATATAAGTAACAAATACAGAAAAAGTATTTGAAAAAATTCAACATTCATTCATGATAAAATTCTCAACAAATTAAGTATAGAAGAAATATACCTAAAAACAATTTTAAAAAAAATGTATAACAAGCCCACAGCTAACATCATAGTTAATGGTGGAAGGTTGAAAATTTTCCTCTAAAATCAAATACCAGACACGGGTCCCCACCCTCACCACTCCTGTTCAACATAATACTGGAAGTCCTAGCCACAGCCATCAAACAAGGAAAAGAAATAGAAAGCATCATAATTGGAAAAAGGTTGACATTTTCTTTTTGCAGATGACATGATTTTTATATACCGAAAATCCTGAAGCTTCTATTAAAAGCTTTTTGACCAAATAATAAAGTTTTCAAAATTGCAGGGAAAGATTATTCCTATACTGTTTAATATGTACCAGATCATAGGAAATAATGGAAAGTTACTTGGTAACTTTTACTTATCCAAGTTTTACTTATCCTCTCTGACATCTGAGCACTCAAAAACATAGATGAAAAATAATCTCTCTGACAAAATATATAAGTAAAAATCTGAAATAGAGCAGTAGTGAATTGGTGAATCTGCCAATTATTATAAAAATACATTTTTTTAAAGATTTTATTTATTGGTTTTAGAGAAAGGGGAAGGGATGGAGGCAAAGAGGGAGAGAGACATCAATGTATGGTTGCCTTTCACCTGTCTCCAGCTACACAGCTGGCTGGAGACCTGGCTTTGCAACCTGATTAGGTTGTCCTGGCAGGAAATCGAACCAGCAACCTTTGGGTTCACGGCCAATGCCTTATCCACTGAGCCACGAGCCAGGGCCATTGTTTTCTTAATTCTCACCCAAGGATATGTTTATTAATTTTAAAAAGAGATGAAGGGAGAGAGGGAGAAAGAGAGAGAGAGAAACAATTGATGTGAGAAAGAAACATCGATCTGTTTCCTCTTGTACATGCCCCAACCAGGGATTGAGCCACACCTAGGGTACGTGCCCTGACTGAGAATCAAACCTGCTTTGCAACACCAATTTTTTGGTGTACAGGATGATGCTCCAACCAACTGAGCAACCCAGTCTGGGCCTGAAGGGTACATTTTTAATAAAAGTGTGTTATTCCAGGAACTCAGGAATGCTAATATTAAAAATCTATTAGATAACCAATGAAGAAAACTAGAGTCTCTGGCAGTGGTTTTCACTTGAGTACCTAAATAAGACCCTTATTCTAAGGGAAAAGAGAATGAAAAGAAGTTAGATGACATAGTATAAAATTTTGTGAAAGAGCAACCTAAAAATATCCCAGAGGATGTATAAGAAAGAAAATATTTTAAATATTAATAATGCACTTCCTAACTAGCTTAAGTTTGTAAGCCAGGCCCTTCATTCTCACCTTTCCAATTCCATCAGCCACCACTTTCCCCAATCCCATATTTTTCCCTATGCTCAAACCAGACCAAACTATTTGGAATGACCTGAAAATGCCAGGCTCTTTCTATGACACTCTGGGTTTTCCTTTTCAGAAACCCTCCTTTCCTTGGGCAACTTTGTACTTATCCTTTCCCACTCAGTTGAGATGTCACTTTTTCTGGGAAACCTTCCCTACCCAGCCTCCAAAGGTGTGTCAGATGGCCAATTATCTCATATGGACCCATTAACAACTTATCATATGTATTAGAAATGTCTGTTTTCCTCTACTACAGCTTTTTTTTTTTTAATTGACTTTACTCGGGTAACATTGGTTAATAAAATTATATAGGCTTCAGGTATACTTTTACAGTACATCATCTATACATTGTATTGTGTGTTTAACACCCCAAGTCATATCTTCTTCCATCACTATTTACCCCTTTACCCTCTTCTACCTCCCTGTACCCCTCTTTCCCTCTGACAATCACCATACTGTTGTCTGCATCCATGAGTCTTCCTTTTCTGTTCTTTGCTTCATCCCTTCATCATCTTACCCAACTCCCACTCCCCTCCCGTCTGATAGCTGTCAGTTTGGTCTCCATATCCATCAGGCTGTCTCAACTTTGTTAGTTTATTTTGTTCATTAGATTCCACATATAAGTGAAATCATATGGTACCTGTCTTTCTCTGATGGGCTTATTTCACTTAGCATAATACTCTCCAGGTCCATCCATGCTGTCACAAAATGTGAGATTTCCTTATTATAGCTGAGTAGTATTTTGTTGTGTAAATGTGCCACAACTTTTTTATCCACTCAACTATTGGTGAACACTTGGGCTGCTTCCAAATATTGGCTATTGTAAATACTGCTATGAACATAGGGGTGCATATATTCTTTTGAATTAGTGTTTTGTGTTTCTTCAGATATATTTTCAAAAGTGGGTCACTGGGGCATAAGGCAGTTCCATTTTTTACTTTTCAGGTAACTCCATACTGCTTTCCACTGTGGCTGTCCTGTGGATTCCCACCAACAGTGCATAAGGGTTTCCTTTCTTCCCCACTCTCATCAACACTTGTCATTTGTTAATTTATTGAAGATAGCCAAGTGCTCTAAAAGCCAGACCCCAGCAGCAGCTCAGGAGCCAGACCATCAGTGTGAGTTCCCTTGATGCAAGTGTCTTCTCCTCTCTCTTTTCCTCTCACCCTGCTTTTTAATAGTAAACCTCTTCTCTTCTGAATCTGTTTCCCCTCCTCTCTTGATTTCTATTGGTGGGTGGGGTGGGGGAAGCAGGTAAGAAGCCTTTCACCAGTGACAGAGGAATAGATAGATACATAGGTAAGGAGATTGGAAATTGCCTCTGTTAGAAAAGAAAATGAAGTTAAACCAACTATTGGTACTGAAAGAAGAAAAAAGGAATGGCTATGGAGAAGCCAATAAGTTATGACTTTATTCTTATTTTATTTTAGATCTCTAGAAAACTATTTTTTCTCTTTCACAGTATGCTTTCCTGCCAATATTCTCAAGACAACATTCACTCTGAGATATTAGGCAAACAAATACAAATTTTTATTGCTTGCACATATGTCTGGCATCAACTCACAGAGCTACCTAACAGTTTCTCACATCTTCCATTAAAACATAAATCTCTTCCAACTTCATATTAACTACACAAATCCAAGGTTGCCACTATCTAAAGCTTTCACTGTTGTTGTGGCTTTATTTAAATTTAGTTTCAGAAGCATGTCAGAAAGCTCTCCAGCAACCTTCATGAAGTCACACTTTGATCCCCTGAAGCTGGTCTCAGAAAGAGAATCCTCACAGGGGACTCTCTGTCCTTCATGGCCTGGAGTTTAGTGTTTTTAAGGGAGCCAGTGCAAGATAACATAACTTGGGTAAGTCATGAAAAAAAAAATAGAATTTAATTTCCTAAAGTATAAAATGATAATATAACCAGATTAGTGTTCCCAACACAATGCTGTGAAGAGTAAAAATGAGAATGAAACTAAGGCTCGTCAAGCTCACCTGAGGTCCAGGTGAGGATGAAAGGGGCTATGAAGGGACCTCACCAACAAAAGTCTATCTACTTATCATCCTCATATTGATTAAACCATTGTCAAATTAGGCCCATACAAAGGCAGAAATGTGGGTTAAGAGAAGGCTATTGCCTGCCTTTTGCTTTCTTTTACTTCTGTTCTTGAGCACAGATGTGGTCTGAATGCTTGTGTCTCCTCAAAATTCAAAAATTGAAATCCTAAAGCTGAAAATGATTGTATTAGCAGGTAGGACTTTGGGGAGATGCATAATTGCTCATGAATGGGATTAGTGCCTCATCAAAGAGGTTCCAGAGAGATTGCTAGGCTCTTCCATCATGTGAAGACATAATGAGGAGGAGCTGGCTATAAGCAAGAGAGAGCCCTCATGCTCACACCCTAATCTAGAACTTACAGACTCCAGAGTTGTAAGAAATGAATTTATGCGTTTAATAAACCACCCAGTCTTTGGTATTTTGTTACAGCTGCCCAAACAGACTAAGGCAAATGTCCCATGGTTTGGATTCATGAAGATTCTATATTCTTCATGAATATACAGCTGGCCCCTGGTCAATATAATAATGATTATATTGCACTATTATGCTGCAGTGCAAAATAAGTACATCCACAGATTCATTGGTCAATGTTGGAAGAAGTTACATAAATCTTTGATCTTATTACCATGGTTCATATTGACATTTTTACTAAAACTGTCCAGAGACAATGCTTTCCTCCACCATTTCTCAAACTTGAATAATGCACCAGTGCTCCTTAATGCACAGGAGAAAGGAAACACCATTCCAAATGGTGGAAGGCCATGGTGAAAGGTGGGCTGCCTGCCAATGACTGCATACAGACAAGGCCCACAGCCACATGGAGAACAGCACTGCATCCAGAACCACATCATGATGACCCCATTTCTTTAGGGACATGCACTATTCCAGGTCCTGAACCTTCTAGCATTCATTACATCCTCAGGTCTGAAGTATAAAAGTGTGACAGTAACAGTAGCAATAGTTAGAGAAAATTGTGTCACTGGTATGATTAGAATCAAAGAGAAGAAACTTGTCCCCTAGAACAATATTTCTAAAGCTAAGCACCTTCAGCTCTTACACAAAGGTCTACCATTATCTTCATGCACCATGGTCTATGTGCATAGAGAGGGTTCTGGAAAGCAACTTCCAACAAAAGAATAGGATACAACGCTGTAGCCCTCTTTCCTCAATATTTCCAGAAATGCTGACAGCCAGGTTCTTACCTTCCTTGGATAAAAATGAAGGTGGGGAAGCCCCAGAGGCCCAGACCTGGGAGGTGGGAGTGTGGGTATCTCAGCCATGATGTCTGCTCCTGAGCTAACCAGGTAGTTAGAGGTGAACACAAAGCACTGAGAGAACCACCAGGTTCAAATTCCACTGAAAGAATGGGAAACAGGAAGAAGGTACATAAGCTATTTCCCAGAGAACCTTGTGAGGGTATGGATAAAAGGAATACAATGGCCATCCTGCATGCATCTGGTGACCAGGTTGCCAATGGCCCACGACTATCATGCGGGGATGTTGATGGTCTATTCAGCTAAGTGGAGCTCCATATAGCAGGTGCTTGGCTTGAATCTCATTAAGAGAAAAACTGTCCAAAAAGAAAAGTTCTGGCAGAAACAAACCAAATGACAGCAATCTCATCAACTGAGAAATAAGAAGTAAAAAGTACCCACAAACTCCAAATATGTCATAAGCTGAAAGGGATTTTATATTATTTATTTATTTTATATCATTTACTCACTTTTCAAGATGGAGGGGTTACATTATGAATACCACTTGTTATTGTTTGTGGATTTCTTTTTATTTTTGCAAATGTGATATTGCTAGATTAAAAGGGTACCATCTATATTATTACAGGGAGTTGTTAAAAATTGGTTGAAAATAGGGAACCATGCCCATATTTTATCCAAAGGCTTTGTTTTATTTTATATTTTTTATTGTGGTAAAAATAAATATAATGTTTGCCATGGTCAGATAGCTCAATTAGTCCCCATATGCCAGGTTGCAGAGGTTGCAGGCAGGTTCAATCCCTTGGTCAGGACACATATAAGGATTAACCAATAAATACATGAATGAGTGGAACAACATGTATCAATGTTTCTCTGTCTCTAAAATAAAATTTTTAAAACAAATGAAATGAAATAAAATGATAGTGAAATTGAGATCACTACATCCGGGGGTGGGGGTAAAGAATAAATGCAATTTAAGATCTACCCTTTTAATAAAAATTTAATTGTATAACACAGTATTATTGGCTTTAGGTATAATGCTGTACTTCAGATCTCTAGAACTTATTCAGCTTGTTTAACTGAAACTTTATAGAAGTTTTGGAAAGATATGGAGAAATCAGAACCCTTGTATACTGTTGGTGGGAATGCAAAATGGTGCAGCTGCTATAGAAAACAGTATGAAGTTTCTCAAAACATTAAAAATAGGACTATCATATGATCCAGCAATCGCACTTCTGGGTATTCATCCAAAAGAATGGAAATCAGAATCTCAAAGAGATATTGGCCTTCCCATGGTCACTGCAACACTATTCACAATATCCAAAATGTAGAAACAATCTAAACATTCATTGGCAGATGAATGAATTTTTTAAAATGTGGTAGATACAGATAATGGAATATTACTTAGCCAAAGGCTTTCATATACACAAACAACAAACAATTAGAAGATACAGTAGAAAAAGTGATCTATATGAAAAATAACATAGCAGAGATGTACCTATTGTAAATATAATGAGAAAGATGCCACTGAATAATGGCACCTTTCTCATTTTAACTAAATAAAATGGCAATATGCATTCTTGAAGAGAATGCCATCGCAATGGTACACTTTTTGCTAAATTAATTTGTAAACTGAATAAATAACAATGGGATTTTCCAACAATACAAGCTGATATGGAAAATGATCAAGAAGTGCTATTACAATTGTGAAAAAGAAAATTAATAAGGAGGAAATCACTTTACCACATGTTGAAACCCATTATAAAATTACAATTAAATAGTAATGTTAGTATACGAACAGATAGTCTAATGTATTAGACTAGAAAGTCAAGAACTGTCTTTAAGTATTAAAATACAATAAATTTTATGAGTCATTTCAAGTAAGTGGTTAAAAATTAAGGATAGTTTAAATAAATGGTTTGAGCCCAACCATCTTGAGGGAAAATAAAATTGGCTCCATATTTCATAGCATACATCATAAAAATAAATCTTAGATCAGAGATTAAAATCTTTAAAAATTAAAACCATAAATAGTACTAGGAAAAATATGGGAGAATTTCTTATAGTAATCTCATAATGGAGCCAGTTTTCCTAAATATAACACAAAATTGAGAAGTCATAAATAACAAGACAATGGCCTCTGGCCATTATGGTGTAACCAGCACTACATCAGTCTCTTTGCTGTTAGCAACTATAACATAGGACAGCATATATAAGCAAAGCAATTCTTTTAAGGCTTTGGGTAACAGGTCAGATAAGCCTGCAATTTTGGAGAAAGAGGAAGCTCAGGAGGCAAGAAGAACTTGGCATCATCCTGCTGAGCATCCTGCTGATCTGAGAAGCAGAAATCTGACTTCAGAGCAATTGAAATGATGTCTTCTACAGGGAAAAGAGCAAGAGAAAAATAAAGACATAAAAATGAAGGGGCTCAAAACATTTGTGTTGGTTATCTCCATGATGAGGAGTAAGCTATACCTAAACAGGATTATTCCATTCAAGGCTCACCAGATAGCAAATGCTTCAAGTTGAGAATAGAACTGAGAATCCAAAGGTTGGGTTCTGCTGAGGTAAGTGCAGTTCAAGGGATTTCCAACTCTACTGAAGTGAAGAGTCCTCATTAATACCCCACTATCAGGTTGAATTACCAGACAAGTAAGTGGTCCTTAGGAACAAGGATGAAGCCCTAGTGCAAGATGTATTCTAGGCCTTCCTGGAACCAACAATGCCTTTAACCAAACCCTGACAATATCTTTTTGGAAGAGAGAGTTTGGAAGTTGAATTACATTTTGTTATAGGGGACTGCCAAGACTTCTTGGGGCTTGGGAAATATCCTCCCAATCAAAGCACAAGATCAAGCTTGCAAAAATTTAAAACTATCACTGCTTGCTAAAACATGCCTCAATAATCTTCAGAGAAAGATAACAGAACACAGAGTCACTACAATGTTATTCCAAACATCTAATATTCCATTAAAAACTACTAAACACAAAAGGAAACAAGAGAATGTAACTTACCACCAAGGAAAAAGATAATGTGTGGAAACCAAAACCAAAATGGCAGAGGTGGTATAATTAGCAAAATCTCTAAAGAAGTTGTGATATACTTTATTTTCAAAATATGACAGCAACAATATCTCTATCCTTCTTCATAATGACTGTGCCACTCTCTCATAGTCTGAACTTAGAACATTTTGACCAAGAGAATGCAGTAGAAGTGAATTATGGGACTTCTTAGGCAAAATTATAAAAAGCCCAACAGCTTCTATCTTGGAACACTATCAGCTACCATGCTATCTGAGTTCAAGCAACACAGAGAGGCCACATGTAGATATTTGACAAGTCTAACCAACCTTCTAGCTGACAGCCATCATCAATTAAATCATGTGAATGGGTCATCTTGGATTTTATCACAGTCTGAAGACAGAGTAATAATTATTTAATCTATGGGTTAGAGGGGGAAATATTGGAGAAAAATGAACACATCTTTAGGAAAATAGAAAATGGTCTAACACATGTAACAAGAATGTCAGGAAAATAACAGAGTTAGATGGGGGAGGAAGATTTGAAGAAATAATGACTGAGATTTGCCATTTTGATGAAAACACTGAGCTTCTTTGCAAGGAGCTCAATAAACTCTAAGTAGGATGAATATAAAAAAGGACCACTCATGCAAGTTATAAAATTTCATAGAAGTTAAATTTCTTGAAATCATGCAGAGATGGATAAAAAGACCAATTACATGCAGAGAAATATAGCTAAGAATGACTAGTAACTTATTTATTAAAAAAAAAAAAAAGAGACCAGAATGTAATGGCCTCTTTAAAGAAAAAAAAAAAAAAAAACAGGAGAACCAAGAAGGTGGAGGAGTAAACGGAGCTACACCAATCTCCTCCCAACACCAAACTGGAATTACAACTTACATGGGGAGAAATCATCCAGAATAACCAACAGAACACCAACTGGAGAGAAGTCTTTTTACCACGGACAGAACAGAAGAGCTGATTCATCACAACGTGACTGGTAGGAAGTGTGGAGACCTGAGAGGGCTGGTGGGGCTCCCATGGGCAGCAACTGAAGGGACAGAGAAACATCTCAGCAGCAGGGGGTTCCACCTGAGGAGGGTAGGATCCAAACCCCCAACTGGGCTCCCCAGCCTACAGCAACAAAGCTGAGTCAAATAGCACCCAGCTGTGAAAAGCAAGAAGCCTCCAGGTTTAGCCCACTTGATAGAGAGACTGAATTCTTAAAGGGACCACATATGAAAATACAGTGGCTCCGACTTACCCTGGGCTCCAGCAGAGGGAGAGCACAGTGGACTAGAGACACTAAAGGAGGATTTGGGTCAGCAGCTTTAGGGGGAGAGTTGAGGGAGCAGCCCATGAGTCCAGTGCTCACCCATCCCCCATACAGCCGGCAGACCACTCTTCTCCAAACAGCGGGAGCCTGAGGGTAAGCCAGCCCCACCCATAGGAATTAATACACCCCACCCAGCAGTGCCTAAACGTGACCTCAGATCACAGGTTAATTGGATTAACAACTGACTTCATCTGCCCCACCTAGAGGTGCCTAAAACTGACCGCTGATCACAGACTGATTGGATTAACAACTACAGGAGACAGACAAAGACATTGGATCTCTGGTAGTCTCCAATTGGCTGACCAGGCCCGGACTGGGACACAAACTGACATCTCCTAGCACAAATCCAGGAAGTGTAAAAAGTGCAGCTGTACAGCACAGAAGGTCACACCATTAAGACAGTAAGTCAAAGCAGACCAATCCAAGTGGCAGAAATAAACAAGAGTCACCTAAAATGGGAAGACAAAGAAATAAACCCTCAGCAAATGGAAAGGAGGAATCAATCCCCAGGAAGAGTGCAAAATGAAACAAAGGCAAGCACACTCTCAGATATGGAATTTAAGATGATAATAGAGAAGCTCAATGAGCTCAGTGAGTTCAAGGGAAACTATAAAGAACTCCAGGGGAACTAGCAAGAACTCCAGGAAAGCTACAAGGAACTTACTG
Organism: Noctilio leporinus; assembly: GCA_004026585.1. Classification (NCBI taxonomy): domain Eukaryota; kingdom Metazoa; phylum Chordata; class Mammalia; order Chiroptera; family Noctilionidae; genus Noctilio; species Noctilio leporinus. The sequence goes on from PVIW01004894.1 coordinate 17,526, forward strand.
AGAACTACACCAGCATTAAAAAGGACATAGAAACCATCAATAAGAGCCAGGAGGAAATGAAGAATACAGTTTTTGAATTGAAGAACACAGTAGAAGGAATCAAAAGCAGGCTAGAGAAAGCAGAGAATCAGATCATTAAGATGGAGGTCAATGTAGGAAAAATTCCCAGGCAGTGCAACAAAATGAAAAAAGACTGAAAAAGAATGAACAGGTTTTAAGAGAGCCTCAGGACAACATGAAATGAAATAATATCTGTATCATAGGGATACCAGTAGAAGAGGAAGAGGAGCAAGGGATAGAAAACCTGTTTGAAAAATTAATGACAGAAAACTTCCCTAACTTGAGGAGAAAAAAAGTCATGCAAACTCAGGAAGCACATAGGGTGCCAAGGAAGATTAACCAAAACAGGCCCACTCCAAGACACATCATAATGAAAATGACAAATTGCAAAGACAAGGAGAGGATTCTCAAAGCAGCAAGAGAGAAACAGCTAATAACATACAAGAGGGCTCCCATAAGGTTATCAGATGATTTCTTAACAGAAACACAATAAGCCAAAAGGGAATGGCAAAAAATACTTCAAGCAATAAAAAACAAAGGCCTTATAAAAAAAAAAAAAAAAAAACACCCAGAATTTTATATTCAAAAAATATTTATCAAATATTCTATATGTTGTTCTCTGGGGTGATAAAATATATACTGTATTGAACAGTATATATAATATGCTGCCACAGTGGGTAGGGGAAAGAGGGAGATAGGTCTAGAAGGATATACAAGACATCAATTACATCAACTGTTTGCAGGGAAAACAGGAGAGCTGCAAATTGAATGGGAGAGAAAGGAAATTTTCACCAACTAGTTTCCTGTGCCTTTTAAATTCTGAGTTGTTAATATTTTATCTTTCAAAAAATTAGTCAAAATAAATCAAAACAAAAAATGTAAAGATGAACAATTTAACAAAACTCCTGATTTCTAAAAATAAGAAAACCAAAATTTTCCAGAAAAATGTTTTTAAAAAGTAGCTGACCATCAATGGAATGAATACTAAACAGCCATCAAAATTATCACCTGCAACACAAGATGATAAAATGTAGTAAGGAACTATTGTCATGATCTCTGAGAAAATTACTTTGAATTTAGAGTTCTATGACTGAGAAAGCTATACTGAAAGAAGAAAAATAAAAATGTTCTCGTCATGTAAGAACTCAGAAAATTTACCAGAGATCCTCTCTGAAAGAGTGATCTAACAACTTACTCCATCACAACAAACAAGCAAATTATTATGTGCCTAAAAAGAGAAAGTTGTGGAATAAATAGACAGTGATTAGTGGAAATTTTAATAAAAACTTATAATTAAAGCTAAGTAAGTATTAGCCTATAACTTTAAAATATTAATATAAATCTGGCAGACTTCTGGTGAAGATGGAGGCATAAGTAGACACACTTCACCTCCTTGCACAACCACAGGGAGAATTGCAACTAGATCTCAAAACAAATAACACCCAGAACCATCAGAAAATCAAGTTGTATGGAAGTCTGACAACCAAGGATTTAAAGAAGCCACATTTATCCAGACAAGTAGAAAGGGTGGAGTCACAGAGAAGGGCCAAGAGGCAAAGACATGTGGTGTAGTGTAGAGAGGTGGCAGCAGCAACAGAATGAATGGTTCCACATTCTCATATGGTATATAAAAATTGGGAGAGACACCTTGGGAGTGACTGATCCTAACCCAAGGCCAGACTACACAGGCTGGAATTTCAGCATGAAGAAGTCAAATCCCCATAACTTCTGACTGTAAAACCAGTGGGGGTTGGGATACCAGATTTTCAGGAGACTACATTTAAAGGGCCCACATGGACTTAGAACATATGCAGACCCAGGCCCTCTGGAATTCAACACCAGGGAAATAGCTCAAGGGCACCAGTCACATACAAGATATAGGTCAAGTGACTGGAAATAGGGCAAGTGTTGGGCCAACTTCCAGAAGCCAAGCAGCAGCATTGTCTTCTTTGTGATCCACCCCAACACGAGAAGCCACAAAGCAGTTGCCCCTCCCTGGCAATTACCTAAGTCTCCTTACCACACAATTTATAGGTGCCTTTTCTACAATAGGCCACACTACTAAAACAGGGAGTCAAAGAAGCTGTACCTAATACACAGGAACAAACACAGGGAGACTGCTAAATTGAGGAGACAAAGAAATATGACCCAAATGAAAGAACAAAACAGAACCCCAGAAAAACTAAACAAAACAGAGATAGCCAACCTACTAAAACTCAGAATTCAAAACACTGATGATCAGGATACTCAAAGAACTAATTGAGTACAAAACAACATAAAAAAAAGATATGAAGATTACACTAAGTGAAATAAAGAAAAATCTACAGTGAACTATCAGTGGAGGGGAGGACGCCAGAATTCAAATCAACGATTTGGAACATAAAGAAGAAATAAGCAGAGAACCAAGACAGTGGAGGAGTAAGTGGAGCTACACCAATCATCTCCCAGGATCAATCTGAAATTACAATTTAGGGAGAAATCATCTGGAATAACCAACAGAACACCAGCTGGAAAGAAGCCTTATAAACAAGGACAGAACAGAAGAGGACAATTCATCACAACGTGACCAGTAGGAAGTGCAGAGACACCAGAGGCCTGGCTGGGCTCCCACAGGCAGCAGCTGAAGGGACAGAGAAACATCTTAGAAGCCAGTGTTCCACCTGAGAAGGGTGGGTTCTAAACCCCAGCTGGGGTTCCCAGCCTACAATATCTAAGCTGAGAGTAAAACAGTATCCAGCTGTTTTAAAAAACCTGGCAGCTTTTAATCTTTAAACAAATTAATTAATACAAGCATTTTGTAATAATGAAAACTGTATTATGATTTGAGAGGTTGACAGTTAGAAGGCAGTAATTAAATGGTAAATCGTCTGTACGTGAAAGAAAAAAAAAAAGTACACGTTGGTGGTTACAGAATAGACAGGGGAATGTTAAGAAAAATAAAGGAAAGAAACTAAATAACTTATATGTATGACACATGGACATGAACTAAGGGAGGCATTGCTGGAGGGAATGGGGGGTACTGGGTGGAGGGCAGCAAAGGGGGAACAATTGGGACAACTGTAATAGTAATATCAATAAAATAGATTTTAAACATTACTTTTTTAAGTAATGTCTATTGCAATATTACCAAACATATGCACAAATACATTTACACATGTACATATTTTTGCAAATATTACACTAGAAAAAAGAGTTCTACTCCTGTGACAGTGTCTAATAACATCATTTAATTATTTGCCTCAAAAAATTCTTTTATAAACATTTTGCTCTAGTTTCTTTCATTTCTTGTCCCTGAAAAAAAAAATCTCATCTCATAATTATCCTTCCCAGGTCCTACCTACATTTGTTAGTTTATAGGCAGACTTCTGAGCTAAAAATATACATATACATAATCAAACTCTGTTTTCATTCCCAAAAGATTTAGCCTTCTTTATTCTTTAAGTCTGCAGTGTTGAATATAGTAGTCACTTAAAATGTGACTAGTTCAAATTGCAATATACTATATTGCAGTATACTACACTGGATTTTGAAGAGTCAATACATAAAATTTAAAATGTCAATAGCTTATATAATTATTTTATGTTAAATGATAATATTTTAGATATATTGTAGTAAATTAAACACTTTTTTAACTTATTTTACTCTGGGGTGCTATTTTTGTGAAATATATCACAGAAATGGTGTATTGCAGAACTCACTTTCATGAAAGCTTTCCTAGAGACAGTGCCAAACCCACAGTAAAAAATGAATTTGGTTTCTGAGTCAGATCCCACCCTCTTCAATAATACAACTGAACTTTATTTTAAGTTACCGGAACTACAAGTTATTCTTTTTGGAGTATTTTATCTCAGGAAGTAGATTGATCTTTTTCCTATGAAGAGCTCCTATTTTCCTCAATACTCTGTTTCTCCTCTACACATGTTCCACCAGTTGAAGCCTTCAGAAATAATGGCACCTGCAGTGCTCAGCTGGTCCCCAGAGTAGAAATTATGATATCTGCTAATTTGAGGTTTTAAAAAAAATCCCTAAGATTTAAATAATTTTGTAGAATAATATTCTAGCTATTTTTTGAACTTGTGGTTGATTTCCTATGTGGTCCTAAACTAACCACTGAACTACTTAAGAGTCTATTTAGATAGAGATTAAATATATTCACATTTGAATAATAAAGTTTATTATAGCATTAATACATTTTTCCAAGCATTCCCAGTTTGGGAGTCTTCAGTGATAAAAATTTCTATTTCCACTATCTGTTTGAAAGGAATCTCATCTAATTTAAATGCTAATATGAGAATACATACTGCCTATATACATGAATCATACAGTTTAGTAATTGTTAACTTCCATCTCAAATTAATCTTCACTCTCAGAATATTTCCTAACCTAAAGATTGACTAATTTCTCAACACACCAACTACTAGTTGGTTGATATTTAAAACATAACTTGCTAATAACATCTATATATTATACACCCACAAACAAGCACACATTTTGCAACAGTGAATAAGAAAGATAGTATGTATTCTATGTAATATACATCCATATTTTTTTATTTTTTCCTTAACTGCATTAAATTTTTCTAAGAGTTATTGCAAGTAACTTGACTTTACCAATTTAAGAAATAATTCCAATGTAAGAAAACTTAACCTGAAGTAATGCAGATAAAAAACAAAACTATATTTTATTTAGTAAAATCTATTTAAAACAAGATTATTTTAAGGCATTCATAATTTAAAATTGATTCTTATTCATGCAGCTACCCTATGTCTTTTGACGGTGCATTAAATCTATTTACATGTAAGGTTGTTCTTGATAAGCACTTATTCATTATCCATTTTTCCCTTTGTACCTGTTTTCCTCTCTGTCTCTTTCTGTGTCTTCATCTTCTTAAAGCAGACCCTTTAGCATCTCTTGCAGTATGGCTTGGTGGAGGTGTAGTCTTTTAGCCTTCTTTTATCTGGGAAACTCCTTATTTCACCTTCCATTTTGAATGAAATGTTGTGTAGCATGGTCTTAGTTGTAGGCCTTTCTTTTTCATTGCTTGGAATATTTGCCATTCCCTTCTGGCTTGTAGTGTTTCTGTGGAGAAATGAGTTGATAACCTTATCAGAGCCCCCTTGTGTGTTATTAGCTGTTTCTTTCTTGCTGCTTTTAGGATTCTCTCCTTGTCTTTGAAATTTACCATTTAAATTATGATGTGTGTTGAAGTGGGCCTGTATGGGTTCATCTTCATTGGGATCCTCTGTGCTTCCTGCACTTATGTGGCTTTTTCTCTCCTCAAGTTAGGGAAACTTTCTTTCATAACTTTTTCAAATAAGTTTTCTATCCCTTTGCTTCACTTCTTCGCCTTCTGGAATCCCTACGATATGCATATTATTATGTTTCATGTTGTCCTGCAGCTCTCTTAAAACCTCTTCTTTTTTTTTTTTTTTTTTTTTTTTTTTTTTTTTTTTTTTTTTTTTTTTTTTTTTTTTTTTTTTTTTTTTTTTTTTTTTTTTTTTTTCAGTCTTTTGTTTTGTTGCACTGTCTGGGATCTTTTTTCTACGTTGTCCTCCATCATGCTGATCCGATCCTCTGCTTGATCTAACCTGCTTTTGATTCCTTCTTCTGTGTTCTTTAATTCAGAAATTGTATTCTTCATTTCCTCCTGTCTCTTATTGATAGTTTCTATGTCCTTTTTAATACTGGTGTAGTTCTTAGTAAGTTCCTTATTGCTTTCCTGAAGTTCTTCGTAGTTCCCCTGAAATTTCAGTTGACTCTTCTTGTTTGTTTCTGCTTCTTAGATTGGTCTGCTTTGACTTACTGTCTTTGTGGTGTGACTTTCTGTGGTGTAGAGGTGCACTTTCTTTACTTCTTGGATCTGCCCTGGTGCGGTCAGCTCATGTCCCACTCTGGATCTCATAAGCCTATTGGAGACTACCTAAAATCCACTGTCTTTGTTTCCTTCACCTGTTAATCCAGCCGATCTGGGATCAGCTGTCAGGCTTAAACAGGGGCAGATAAATTCCTGTGGGCAGGGCTACCATTTCTCCTCAGGCTACCGCCATTTGAAGAAGAGTGGTCTGCCTGCTATACGGGGGATGGGTCTGCGCTAGGATCTCACAGGCTGCTCCCTCACCTCTCCCCCATAAGTGACCACTCCAAACTCTCTCCAAGCACCTCTAGACCACTCTGCTCTCCCTCTACTGGAACCCAGGGTAAGTGGGTGCCAATGTATTTTCCTGTGTGGTCCCTCTTAAGACCTGTGCCTTTAGCTGTCTCTTTCAAGCCAGCTAAACTTGGCAGCTTTTTGCTTTTCACAACTGAGTGCTATTTTACTCTCAGCTTAGTTGCTGTAGGATGGGAACCCCTGCTGTGGATTTAGATCCCACCCTTTTCAGGTGGAACCCTGGCTGCTGAGATGTTTCTCCATCCCTTTAGCTGCCACCTGTGTGAACCCAACCAGGCCTCTTGTATCTCTGCACTTACCACTAGTCACATTTTGATGAAGTGGCCTCTTCTGTTCTGTCCTTGCTTATATGGCTTCTTTTCAGCTGGTGTTCTGTTGGTTATTCCAGATGACTTCTTCCTTACTAAATTGTAATTTCAGATTGATCTTGGGAGGAAATTGGTGTAGCTCCACTTACACCTCTACCATCTTGGTTCTCTGAAAGGAATCAAAAAGTAATTTTTAAACAAATGAATTAACATAAGCATTTTGAAATAATGAAAAGAAATTTTTGTATTATTTGATTTGAAAGGCTAACAATAGAAGGCAATAATCAAATGGTAAATTGCCTGGATGTGAAAAAAATTAAAAGAAGTACACATTGGTAGTTACAGAATAGATAGGGAGATGTAAAGAGTAATAAAGAAAATGGAGAAGCCAAAGAACCTATATGCATGGCACATGGACATGAACTAAGGTGGAGGTCATTACCAGAGGGAAGGTGGGTACTGGGTGGAGGGGGAAAAGGGGGGAAATATTTGGACAACTGTAATAGCAAAATCAATAAAATATATTTTTTTAAAAGAAGAAGAAATAAGTATTCAACCAGAACAACAAGAAGAAAAAAATATTCAAAATAGCTAGGATGGTCTAAGAAGCCTCAGACAGCTCCAAATGTACCAACATTGGAATCACAGGGATACCAGGAGGAGAAGAGGAAGAGCAAGAAATTGAAAACTTATTTTGAAAAAATAATGAAAGAAAACTTTCCTAAATTGATGAAGGAAATAGTTATCCAAACCCAGGAAGCACAGAGAATCCCAAACAAGATGGAACCAAAAAGGACTACACCAAGATACATCATAATTAAAATGTCAAAGGTTAAAGATTAAAAGGGAATCTTAAAAGCATCAAGAGAAAAGCAAAGAGTTACTGACAAAGGAATTTCCATGAGACTGTCACCTGATTTCTCAAAAGAAACTTTGCAGCCCTGGCTGGTAGCACAGTGGATAAGGCTCTGGCCTTTGAACCCAAAGGTCGCTGGTTTGATTCCCAGCCAGGACACATAACCAGGTTGCAAGCCAGGTCTTCAGCCAGGCCATGGCTGGAGGCAGGTGAATGGCAACTATACATTGATGTTTCTCTCCCTCTCTGCCTCTCTCCCTTCCTCTCTCTGGAAATAATAAATTTTAAAAATATATATTTTAAAAAAAAGAAAGAAAGAAACTTTGCAGGCAAGAAAAAGATGGCAAGAAGTATTCAAAGTGATGAAAAGCAAGAACCTACAACCTAGATTACTCTGTCCAGAAAGCTGTCATTTAGACCTGAATGGCAGATAAAGTGCTTCCCAGATGAGATGAAGCTAAAGGAGTTCATCTTCACCAAGACACTACTACATAAAATATTAAAGGGATTTGTGTAAGAAAAAGAAGATCAAATCTTAAACTTTTTAAAAATAAATTAAATTTAATTAAATTTAAAACTAAGTAAACAACCACCACAGGAACAGAATCATAGATATGGAGATCATGTGGAGGGTTATGAGCTGTGAAGGGGAAGGGGAAGAATGAGGGAAAAGGTACAAGGATTAAGAAGTACAAAATAGACAGGGGAATATTAAGAACAGCATAGGAACTGGAAGTGCCAAAGAACGTATATTCACGTGACTCATGGGCATGAACTAAGGTGAATGAGGATTGCTGGAGGGAAAGGGATATTGGGGAGAGAGGGGCAAATGGAGAAATATTGGAACAACTATAATAGCATAATCAATAAAATATATTTTTAAAAAATAAAATATTAATATAAATCTGGATCTCAAATTCCAGATAATAATTTGATATACATGGTAAAAGTAGAAGAAGCAAAAGTTGTAACATGCTAATTAACATTCTTGTGGAACAATATTAATGGTAGCCATCACTAAAAAAAAAAAAAAAAAAAAAATGAGGCTTTTTTTCTTGCACTGGTCCTATGACAGTTGAGGATGGCAGAGCTGAGGGTTCCAGTTCATGGCAGTCAGAATTGGAGCTCGTGGTATTGCTGGTCGACATCCTTGAGGAAGATGAGGAGTTAGAGAATGAGGCATGCACTGTGCTGGGCTGCAGCAACTCTAAAAAGCGCTCCTCCTCCCACAGCTTTGTAAAGAGACAAGCCCTGTATGCCTGTAGCACTGTACCGCAGAGGGAGAAGAGCCAGCAACAATTTGCCTAGCTTGCAATTACAAATGTCACGGAAGTCATAAACTATTTGAGCTATACACAAAAAGAAATTTTCATTGTGGTTGTGAAAACAGCAAGTTTAAAAATTTGGAATGCAAATTATTTCCTGACAAAGCAAAGATAAGTTCTGGCAATAAGTATAATGACAAATTTTTTGGACTGTATTACATTGCATTTGCAAGAGACCTTATCCTGATCCCAAAGATGAAGTTCCAGATAAGATGATCCAGTAGGTAGTTTGTGAAGACTGGTTTTATGGAACACATCTTGGTGCCATTCCCCCTGAGAGTAGGGACTTCCAAAAGATAGTGTGCCACGCCTGTATGAAACACGCTCTTTTCTGGGGGCTCATGCTGCACAATTGGCAGTAACCAAACTATCCACTGAGGATGATGGGTTGCCTCTGAATGTCGATAGAATAGGTGATCAGAAAGTTATCAAACCTGAAAATGGAGATCATCAAGATAGTATCCTTAGAGAGGATGTTCCAGAACATGCAAAGGATGCTATCAAGGAAGGTAAAACAGCAGATTAATGAGCCATGTACGAGCTCTAGTTCTGAACCTGATCTCCAGACAATGTTTAAGAATCAGTGTCTCAACACAGAATCACAGTCCACCTGCAAACTTCAAGAGCTTAAAGCAAAACATTTTCTAAAGAAAGGCACTGCCATTTATTGGCCTCTGAACTGGCATAGCAAGTAATGTACCTGCTAAAACTGTATGAAATGTATGGAGATCTTAATGTCCTGTTCCTGACAGACAAGTGTGACACAGTTCTGGCTTATGAGAACAAAGGCAAAGTTGACCAGGTACCTGATCAGACAGACCCTTTAATGGACACCCTGAACAGCATGAACAATCTAGTAAGTGGAACTTATTTGTGAATGTAATGACTTGAAGGCTGAACTGAAAGACTGTCTCAAGAGATTTGCTGATGAAGGCATAGCTGTAAAGGGAGAGGACATCCAGCAGTTCTTTGAAGAATTTCAGTCAAAAAAGAGGTGAGTGGATGGGAATGCAGTATTATCGCAGCTACAGTGGAGCAGGCACCTTCTCATGCAGGCCGGTGAAAACACTACCTCCTGTTGCAGGGAAAAAAGCAGCATATTTCACATTTGGTCCTCTTCCTGCCCTCTCCTTGGAGAGGCTCATCCTCTGACCTAGAGCTTCCATCACCTTCTTTAACTGCAGAAGCCACAGTGTTTAAACCAATTTCACAACCTGCCTTCTTTCTGACTCAGCTGAAAGCAACTCATTGCACCACCATCAGTCCCCACCGTGCCCCAAGTCTACCCAGAGTTATTTCCCTATAAGTTTAAAGAAGTGTGATTTGGTTTTGAGTAAGTAGGCTAGTTTCTTTTCCAAATTTTTTGTATTTAACTCCCCAAAGTGTCTAACCTGCTACCCAGCTGTTGTCTTCCAGGACCTACTTTGGGGGCATCTTCCTGTCAGCTAGAACTTCTCAGTCCCCTCACCCCTATGATCAAGGTGCCTTGAGTCAAAGCTTCCTCAAGCCTAATCTGTTTCTCTCACATGTTGCCTTTATGAGGTTTGGTTATGGCTTGAAGGGATCTTGAAACTTTTTTCCTCTGGGTCCAACCTCTGGAGTAGCTAGGACCGATGGTTTTGTGGCCTGGGTGTCTGTCACAGGCAAGGAGATTGGATGATGACAGGATTGAGGAAGCCAACCTTTGATAAGAGTTTTACTAATAAATTTAAAGTGACAATTTTATTCCCAGTTCTGCTGGCACTAGCATGTTAGAATTGTGGTAGTGTAGTGCTCAATGGGCTTTCTGAGAAATGTTGTGCCCCCTTCCTCTGCCTAGAAACTAGACTAGCACTACCCTGTGAAATCAGCCATAGTGACTTACAAAGTCCTCTGGATTTCTTTGTATTATCAGGGATATTCATAAGCATATATTAAGAACAAACCTATTTTGAATTATTCTGTTAAGAAAATGTTATTAAAACCCCAATAAATTATTTTCCCCTTTACATTGTACTGAAGAAAAAGATGCTGGCTTAGCTTACTTGCAGTGAGCAGTGCAGTGCATGCCCCATTTTGGAAAAAGCAGGATATGTGGAAAATTCCAAATGAGGCTGCGCAGATGATGAGCTTTATGTACATAAGTGTTAGTGCCCATAGCTGGTTTCTTAATGCCATGTTGGAAAGGAAGTCCCTTCAGTTGGTGTGAAATCTCTTTAAAGGCCCTCAGTCTATGTGTAACACACCTTTGATAAACAAGAGTTGCTCTCTGGAGGAATGAGGTCTTTCCTGACAGTAGGTGACCTACTTTGGGGTATGGGACTCCAAGTATTTGAGGCTCTGGGGCCACAGGTGTGTATTAATATTCCTTTGTATGTTCAGCAGCCACACTGATCCTTGAATGAAATGAATGAGAACTATGCAAGTAGTGGACTGTTGTGGCCTGGAAGTTTGTGTCTTCTCAAATGCTTGATTTAACTACCAGGAAGTTCCTTCCTTCTTAGGACAGGTCAGGACTGACCAGGTCTCAGAGGTGACGCATTTCTGCTCACCACAAAAATACAAATCACCCATTGCTGAAGGGCTTGTTTTATAAAAGGTACTGTTCCTTCTTTTACATTAACCAGAAAGCCTCTTTTTTTACCTTTTGTTCACTAGTTTTCTTATTGACTATATTGAACCGTCTCTTCTTGTAGCAAATGATTTTGGCCAACATGTGGCAGTTAATACATGTTTTATGCAAAAGAAGAATATGATAGTTACTTTTAAGAAATTCTAGCATTGTATGTCTATTTTTGTAGACTTGTTACTGGACTTATAATTGCATACTAAACTCTAATCAGGTTTTTGTAAAATTAAATAAAACCAGTACACAATAGTAAAAAAAAAAAAAAAAAAAGAGTCAAAATGTGTTTAAAAATATTAGTGCTACAAGTAGAAAACTAGAATTGCTCTAAATAATCATTTGTTTTTAAAGGGATTCCAAAATAAAATTACAAAGTAATGGGGAAAACTGATACATCAGTGTACCAGATAACTAAATTTTTACAATATGACCAAAATAGCTATTAGGGAAACATACGTAATGCATTATATAACCAGAAATTTTTCAAATAAATTAAACTTCTAATCAAAAAGGCTCTAAAACAAACAGCAATATAAGCATCTTCAAAGTAGAAAGAATAAATTAATCAAGATAAAAATAGAAATTAATAATCTAGAATAAAAACTAGAAGAACTACTAAAATAAAAAATGATGATTTGAAAACCACATAATAAACAAATTTTTACCAAGTCTGATTAACATAAAACAGAGAGAAGATACAAATAAGCAATATTAAAAGTCAATAAATGGTCTTAATCATAGGTACAGGGGAAACTTTACAAATTAGAAGGGAATACAAGGGAAAAATTTCTACCAGCAAAATGAAAATATGGATGAATGATTTTTCCAGGAAAAGCAAGTTGCTAATTTGCTTTTTAAAAAGTAGAAATCCAAATAAAGCTAAATAAATAAATATAGAAGAAAGGAACTTTGGACGTTGTGGCATGGTTGGTTAGAGTATTGTTTCATACATCAAAATGTCACAGGTTTGATCCCAGGTCAGGGCACATGTAGCAGACAACAGATCAATATTTCTCCCTCCCTCTCTCTCTCTCCCTTCCTCTCTTACTAAAAGCAATTTTAAAATGTCCTTGGGTAAGAACTTTAAATTTTTTTAATGTTTTGAAATAGAAGGAAGAATTCACTCTGAAAGCCATAATTGTACTCTAGAAAATAAATTAAACTGACAACTTGATTTCACCAAATATTTTCTGATTGCTGGTGTTTTCAGCAATAGTGAGTGTATAGATGAAGTACTCTCACAAACTATTCTAAGATGTCATGTAATAAAGGATGCTTTTTCAGCCTCCTAATATGTTATGTTCTTACCCTTTGACCTAGAAAACTTATCTTGAGATATAGTCTTCAGAAAGGGTTACATGTGTCCAAAACAACATTGAAAATGATGTAGAATAATTTGCAATATTGAAAATATTGGAACAAGCTAAATATCCCCTCATTGGAGAATTCATTATAAATTGTGGACATTAATTATATAAAATAGTTTTAAAATAAAATCTATCTCTGTATATTTAAGTTAAAGTGTCTATAAAATGTTTTTAAATTTAAAAAAAACAGATTATGGAATAATATGTGCAATGTAATCCCATTTAAATTTTAAGACAATGGGATCATTATATAGAACATTAACCAAACTATCAAAAACAATCACTGGGAGGCCCATGTGTGTAGAAATTGTATAAAGGGTAGAAGCAAAGTAGGACTTTTAATTTTTATTTTCTAATCTTACATACTTCAAATTTTCACAATGCAAAAATAATTATCTTACATTAAGTAATTTAACACTTTAAAAAGAATTGTTAACACTGTTGTGACTGAAGAGGTACTTGCTCTAAGTGGTTGTCTAAACTTGACGTATTTCTTTCTTTCCATTTTTTAATAACCAATAGGAGACCTAAAAAAGAAAAAGAGCAAAGAAATCCAATGAAGAATTTTCTAGCCAGAATGATGTAGAGCAGAAGAGAGAGCACATACACAGCCAATAACAGCAATGAGAGAAGTGACATCATTGCAGATACTACAGAGAGTGAAAGGAAATGAGGGACGATTATAGCCAACTTCATATCAATAAATGAGATAACTTAGATGAAAGGAATAAATTTTCCAGAAGACACAAAATATGATTGCCTGAGGACTGGAGAAGGAGGCAGGGAATGATTACAAAGGATCACGAGAAAACTTCTATGGTTATGGGTGAGTTCTTTCTTCATCCTGATTGTCATGTAATGTATGACAATTATACCTCAATAAGTATTTGTCCAAGTGTCCATGAGTAGATGAGTGGATAATATAATCGTGATATGTTCACACAATAGAATACTATTCAGCTGTGATAAAGAATAAATTTTCCCAAAGGTTGCAGGTTCAATTCCCCAGCCAGGGCACATAACAAGGTTGCAAACCAGGTCTCCAGTCAGGTCTGTGGCTGGAGGCAGGTGAAAAGCAACCATACATTGATGTCTCTCTCCCTCTCTGCCTCTCTCCCTTCCCCTCTTTCTAAAAATACTGAAATAAAATTTTTTTAAAAAGTTTAAAAAAAAAAAGAATAAATTTTTACACTGTGCAAAAGTATGGATGGACATGAAGAACATTATGCTAAGCAAAAGAAGCCAATCAGAGAAAGACAGGTGCCATATTATCTCACTCATATGTGGACTCTAATGAACAAACTGAACTAGCAGGAAAAATAGAAACAGGCTCATAGAGCACAAGCTGATAGCCCCAGAGAAGGGTAGTTGGGGGGTTGGAAGGATTGGTATTGAACCAAAAAGAAAAAGAACTAATGTACATGGACAACAGTGTTGTGATTGTGGGGGGACTGGAGGTGGAATGAACTTGGAAGCATGGTCAGAGAAGGTTTCCTAGATGAGGAAGTATTGAAGCTGAAATCTGAACAATAACCCAAGAGGTAATCAGGCAATAGAGGGGTTAGTGGGAGCAGGTTGTACAACTTGAGGATCATGGCCTACATGTTCTATGTGTGATGCCCTCTAGTTATTCAATGCTGATGTGAAATATATGAAGTGGGAGCTGGTAGAAAGGAGCCACATACATGGCCATCCTGTGATGTAGGATGGTAGGTCTGAAGAACTGAAAGGTGTCCAATATGGTGAAAGGATAGAGTGATATTAATGAGATCATAAAGGTTGGATGGGGCTAGATCAAGCACGATTTTGTGGTCTATGTTAAGGTTTTTCAACTCTTCCTACAGCAATGACAGACCCTTAAAGGGGTTTAAGAAAACAAGGGTTGTTGATAAGATTTGCATTTTAAAAAGCATTAATTTCATACTATAGTATAAAGAATAGATTGGTTGTGAACTAAGGTAGAATATGTACACTAATTGAAGGTGCATCATAATATGACATTAGGACTACAGGGATAGTGGGTTTAGAGAAAAAGGAATGGCTCCAAGAGACATGCCGGATATTGGATGGTTAGGACTAGGTGATTAATTTTGGGGATGGGCACATAGTGAGGAGAGGGAGAGAGGGAGAAAGACAGTAGATTCAAAGATAATGTCTGGGTTTCTATCTTGAACTGGATGGACAAGGGTGGCATTTACTGAGGAACAGTCTGTAAATGCCACTCAAGCAAAGTAGTAACAATAACAGAGGACGGAACATAGTGGTATACATAAGAATGCAGTTGGACTTTTTCCCTCCTAACATTTCAAGTGCTTATTTAATGTTTAACATAGTTTCTCCCTACCCCAGATGACCTTCTTGGCTTAGACATAGTGTAAAAGAAAAAATAAAACAACATGGATAATCCTTTCAATTTCAATAACTTGGCTTTTAAATTTGTCATTTCACACAGTTACAGGTCTGAAGAGTATATATGTGCAAATTTCTGTTCTCTCCAAAGAAGACACATGGGAAGGCCATAATTATATATAGCCTTCTAATCCAGACAGAGACCTCACTCATAGAGAAGCAACTATTTAGGAGGCACACAGATGCCCTTCTATGAAAGAGGTGCTTTACAAAGTCAGGTTTTGTAAGCTTTATCAGGTGTACACCCACTACATTACATTTGGATGGGGAAAGGCATAAGCTTAGAATTTCCCCAGAAGTTGTTTTTGTTTTTTGTTTTTTGTTTTTTAAGATTTTATTATTTCCAGAGAGAGGTACTGGAGAGAGGTAGAGAGGCAGAGAAACATCAATGTATGGTTGCCTTTCACCTGCCTCCAGCCACGGACCTGGCTGGAGACCTCACTTGCAACCTGGTTATGTGCCCTGGCTGGGAATTGAACCAGTCCCCAGAAGTTTTGAGGAGTGAAGTTCTGGAATGCCTCCAGTGAGCAGTGACAATAGCTATAGCTCTCAAGATCTTTCCTCTGAGAAACCAGGGCACTCTCCCAGACCCATCAAAGCAGCCATTGTTCTCCTCCTCCCTTTGTTCAAGACAAGAAACTAACCCTCAATCAGAGGTTGAGCCATGCCCTAATAAGAGGCAAGAGTGATTTCAATGGGACATACAAGGGCAACCCCAATGATGCTGTTTGGCTGCAATATTTTGGGGAGCCAGGAGCAAACTCAGCAGTGATTACCAGCAGTGTGGGAATACAGCCATCAAGGAGCTGAACCCATCAGAGAAATTCCCAAATCCCAGCCCTCCTAAATACCTGGGTAAAGCCTGGCCTGACAACCCTGAGTCACTGGTAGCAACAGAGAGAACCAAGCTGGAAGAGAAATGTCCTTCAGGGGAGTCTGGGCTCCTTCTCCCTCCCACTTTGCTCCAACAGGAAGTCTGGAAGAGTTTTGATCAGTTGAACAGTTTTCAGGAACCTGAAGAGAAGCACACACTTGCTAATGTCTTTCTAAATATACTTATATCTAAATAAAGTATCTTAGTTTTCTTCTACAGAATACCACTTGTTAGAATCATGTGCTCGAGAGTCAGACAGACCCAATATTGAATCAAGACACAACTTCTTAAAGGCATGCTTCCTTTAATTTCACTCTCTTTGTAGGTACAGTATATGTAATAATACCTGTGTTATTAAACTTCACACCCTTGTTGTGAAGATTAAATGAAATATGTCAAACACCAAAAGTTCCATAGATAGCTCAATAATGGTAGGTCTAACTAGGAGTCCAGCTGTAAAGCAGGGAACCTGAAGTTGCAGGGATAAAAGCTGGTTCACGGTAGCTTCAAAGGAAATTTACAGAAGGCAACTGGCAATTAATGGGTTTAAAATCAGCATTTCCCAAAGTTAGTTCCAAGGAACACTAGTCCTGCAGGACATTAATAAATTGTACTCATTTTTTAAAAAGCTGTCTGAATAACATATTTGTGAAACATTGAAGTATACAGTTCAAAAGCTTTCTCATTGCAGGATTTCTGGGTAATTTTAATGTATGATGATACTTACGGGAAACCACCCCCTGCAAAAAATGGATTTGAGCACAGGGTCCTTTTTTCTTGGTGTGTTTCAATGGACAATTGCTGCTTGGTGCACACTCTAGAGACTGCTGGTTTAAATGTATGGGTCTCAGGATCCTGTCTGATAACTCCTTCTTAAACCAAAAGGTCAGAATCAACTTGTTCATTAGGTACTATAGGATTGTGAGCATAAGAAACACACAAAGATGCAGAGAATATATGAGTTTATTTGAATCAAACTGACAATTGCTGACAAGCGAAATCTCAACGGATTGAAAAAAGGTTCCAGAGAATGGAAGTTTTGCAGCTGATTTTACACATTAGCATAAAAGGAAATGTTAAAGAGAATTACCAATGAAATCCATTAGTGGTAGATTAAGGAGATGGCGGGAGAAAGCAAAGTGGGGAAGTCTCTGCGATTGAATAAAAAGACAATATAGAGAAATACATAGTTCCTTTACATTTGGTAAGTATAGAATAGTTAACAATCAACATTTACAACACAGATGCGGGCAACAAAATAACAATGGAAAGGTCAGCTCTGGTGCCAGTGCTTTCCAAAGGTCTGGAAAAAAAGATCAGTCTGACATTTCAAAGGTATGTTACCTTAGATGCAAAAGGACGACAGTCAGGCTCATATGAGGTAAAGACTGACCTTTGCTGAAGAAGCTACAGACCTAGGACGTGACTGCTCACCATGACCTGCTGTTAGTTAAAAATTTCATGTTCAGGCAGTCCTGTGTGGTAACTTTTGGTCTCAGATCACAGAGCTTGCCATGCTGGCCCCTCTTGAGCTTGTCAGGATTATGTGGTACCCAGTGAGTATGAGCTCTTCAAGCTCTCAAAGATGATTGAGAACTGGGGAGAAAATTTGCTGGCTCCAAAACAAAAAATACAACAAGAAATGTGAAACAGATATTTAAGTAAATACCTACAAAATCAAACATGATGCCAACTAGTCAGCTGCTGTTCAACACATCCATTTTTCATGGAATGTGGGTGCATCGTGACAGGTTTGTTATGCTGTGATTCAGGGGGCTCCGTTAGAATGAAAGTCCAACAGTTTAAAACCTGCTGGTTACCTGAGATAAGGGTCATACCTTGATCTACGCACATAAACGCATACACACCCTGAGGCTGAAGAAGTTTCAACTAAGAACCAAAATTATAGACCAAGCCCCTGACATAAGCACAGCAGTCAAGTTCAGTCACTTAACAGTGAGGTCAGTTAGGGTCCCCCCACCAAGGAGTCGGTGGGTTTGGATTGTCAACCATGTGCCAAATTCTTTTTGGCAATAGCCACAGAACCCTTCAGCAAGACCCAGCTCCTTCTCTGTACATCTGCCCCAACCCTGTGAGAAGCCATTCAAAGCCCCTACTTCACAGCTGATTGCTTTGCATTCCTGGCTTCTAAATGGAGTGTGGGCCTCGGCTGTTCTGTCCAATTTGTGGCAAAAGGCAACATTTTAAGGGGTGAGTGTGGGAAGGGGTGTGAGGGGGATCAAATGTCTGAAGAGATTTCATTTGTTTGAAAGGAGACACACTAGAAGTACAACCCCTCCTAGCCACATGGACACAGGCTATGGCCAGAATGCAGCTCCTCACATCTGGTTCAGGATCCCCACTCCAGCTGGGGGTCAGCAGGGCTGAAAGGAGGAGCTTGTGCCTGAGGACAACTGAGTTATAAGAGAAATGATTCTATATTTCTATGCTTTTCTCTAGAGTCTGGAAAGACATCAAGACTCAGAATAAGTCTAAACAATCAGCCCATTTTTTGACTTCTCGGAGGAAAAAAGAGAGAGGTTATGGCTAAAAAAGATCAAAATATTGACCCTTCCTTCAAATCAATCTATTTTTCAAGGTCTGTTTAACATCATTTTAGAAAATATTATTTTCTCACTTCTAACATTTGAGTTTAACAGTGTGGCTCATTTCTTGTTGTTTTTCATATTTCCAAAGTCTACTGTGGGTGATTTAAACACCAAAGGAGGAATAAAGCCCCCCATCTGCCTACCAGGCACACAACATACAACACACACACACACACACACACACACACACACACACAGAGGAAACTGCTCTTCCTTTGTTAATCTAACAAGAGAAACAGTTACAATGAATTACAACTATGTACAAATATGAAAAGGACCAATGAAATATTATTAAAATTTGCTCTCTGAAAAGACTAATATTTCTCTGCTTCACATCATTTGAGCTAAATGTCCCTGCCTTAATGCAGTGTCTCCCCTGACATTTTTCCCCTTAAGGATTTTCCCACTTCCTCTGAAGCTGTCGCTTTTTCCCTCTCTCTTCCTCCACCTTCCTATTATTGTCATTAAGGAATGCAGAATGACATGTGCAAGAAAATGCTTGCCTTGAGGCCAAACTGTGTTTCCTTTGCACTTGGATTTCCATTTATTCCACTAAATTCTCTTAGAATTAATTTTTAAAAGGGCTGAGGGAGTTCATTTCCCAAACAGCTGACAAAAACAGTGTTCCATGAAAGCAAACAAAATGGCACTTGGTGACTATTTTTGCTACCATTATAAAACCCTTACCGATTACATTCTGACTTTGCATTCTGCACTTTATTACTTGGATAGAGTCATCGGAACATGTTAATACTCCCATGATACCCATCCAGAGCCAGGAACTGATTTATCTTAATTGCACTTTAGCCTAAAGTATATTAAATGCAACTTGATTATAAAATGCATTTGAATTGCCATAATAAATTTCTTGGCAAGATTTCCAAACATCAAGTAAAGAAATCTATAATCTCCATGTCTGGCCCCTTTGCTGACTTGCCAGGTAACTTTGTATAAAAGCTACTCCCTCTCCACATCCCCATTCTCAACCAATAAACTAGTAATGATAGATTTGTCTAGCCCTCAAGGAACGGCTGCAAGACATTTTTTTATACTTGGATAGCATTTTGGATGTGACAAGCTGATTTTAGATTAAATATGTCAGGATGATGCTTCAGTGTGATTGTTGGGGGTGGATATTTTTTCATTTCTACTTCACAAACTCATGGGCATCATCCATCACAGTTACAGCTCACAGTTACCTCTGTGTCTCTGTTGCCTTGGGTTGGGGTGCATATGCTGCCAAGCCTTGCCCCACAGGCACTGTCTAAAGTCTCAGGGTGTTAATGCCATTGTAGGCACAAAGGGCTTGAGGAACACCCCCAAAAGCGTGAGTTGGTTGGTCTTGAGCACTGAGTCCTAATCTCCAACTGAGGGCCTCGGGGGTGGGGGGGTGCGTTAAGCACTGTGTGGAAGGCTTTCTCATGCATGTGCGGTGTGACAGGCCAGTGACACCCCAATCCTTGCTCCTAATGGAGTGCAGAGGACTTCTTCACAAAGGTGTTCAGGGGCAGGACCAAAAAGCAGGAGAGCAGTTGAGCACAGGTATGCCCCACCTCATCTCCCACACTCCCCTGGAAGACTTCAGCAAGGCTCACTACCACCATGAAATAGAATCCCTTTTTTAGCCACGGATCTCAAAGTAACTCCATGTGTTATCTGATGTATTGTCTTATCTGTCCTGAACATTAGGTACAGCTGTTATTCTTCCCTTAGCATGGGGGAAGAATACTTCAGAAACTTGCCTGCAGCAAGTATCCCTATTAGACAATAACAGGTTAGTGGATGGAACATTACATGCTGCACAACTTCCAAATTTGCTGGACATGCTAATCTGTAAGCTCACTAACTACCTTACAGTGAGTGACCTAGACCGCAAATGTAAGTTATCTCCCTTAAAAGCACCCCGAAATAATTGCCAATCTAACAGAACCAGGATTCACAACTTTTCTTTCTTAATGCAAAAGAACCTCATTGTTGGTTGGTTCGAGCGCCCTCGTGTGTCCCCAATAGCATAATGTCCTTTTATGTCTGCCAAAGGGCTATTGCTAATGGCAGATTCAATGACACACATATTATATCCTCTTTGTACTTGTTTCAGAAGCCTTGTGTGAAACTGCAGACAGGCGGGCTGCCCCTAAGACTTTGAATTTGTCCTCCCTGATATAAAGTGACATAATAACTTACAACTGAGAAAATGAGAAGCCAATGTTCACAAGAGTAGAGGCTAAGTTCAACTCCCCTGTTCTGGTTTAAACATATTAGGTCAACCCATCTATTTCTTTCTCCCTCTGCCCCTCCCCAACCCTGAGAGGCATACTACTCCCTCCACCACCGAGATGCTCACACACCTGAAGGATCTGAACTACTTCTGCAATAAGCAAATTCTAGGAGACCTTGCTCCACGCCCCACCCCTCCACCCTGTCCATAGGTAATGTCCATGGGTAAGCCATTCTTCCCTCTGGGTCCTGGCTCTTCCTGTGGAAAGAGAGGGTAGCATTTCTTCTCTTATGGATAAGAAACATCTGCAGAAATGCCTGGCCTAGAGTAGATGATAGACACCCTGTAAATGTTAATTGAATCCAAACCTGTAAACTTGATTCCAACCCACTTGTTGTATTATATTTCCAGAAAACAGACATTCTTCCTCAAATGCAACATTCATGCATTAAGAAATAGCTTGAGAATTCATGGAACACAGGGAAAGGTCAAACATTTTCCTGCATTTCCCACAACACCTGCCCTCATGGCAGTCACTCAGTAACCCTTCACAAACCAGTTGCGGGGGTGGGGGAGGATTGACCCTCCCAATCTTTTCACTCACTTTCTTTCTTTAGCACAGTTTAAAGCAATCTAAGACAAAGAGGCAAAGATTCACACAGATATTTGAGACTGCACACAAAAACCTGGTATCTTCTTTGTATAAAATGGAAATAAAAAATTTTCCTCATCTTCCTCCTTCTCCCTTCCTCCTTTTTTAAGGCTAGAAAGGCATTACTCAATAGACCAACAGTGCAGTCAGGCCAGAATTCCCAAAAAAGAATGACAATGCCACTCCAAACTTGGTCTCTATATCAGATCAACTTTGATGGGTCTTAGAAACCATGGTCCTGGTCTCTTCTCAGTAAAAAGGCAAAGAGCTGTTCACTGCTCAGCCTTAAGCTAGCCAAACACAACAAAGCCTCAGAGATTTTTGGCTTAATCTTCTCATTGAACTCATACCAGCAGTGCAAGGGCACAACTAGAACCTCACCTCCTGCAGCCTCAGGTGTTGGCAGCTTCTCCCACCTACCTCTTTGCTACTCCTACTTTCCCTACTCCAGGGCAGTGGCAGGCTCCCCTGCCTTCCCACCATGCACTAGGGGCACCTTCAACTCACAGAGCCACACTTGGGATGGTTCTTCTTCTATTTAAACCCCAGCCAAGTCTTTTGTTCAGTCCATCCACTATCTTAACAGAACACCAGAAAGTACCTGCCTAATGGCACTTTCTTTGGTGCCATTTCTGGTTTTTAGTCTTGTCAACTAAAAATCAGAACCAATAGATGAAGAAGGAATGTCCATCATCTCCATTGTCATAAACCGGGGAGGAAGGTTTTTTTCAGTAGAGTTTTTAGATTAATAGAGAACTTTTTTTTTAAGTATCTCTCATATTTTTTTTTTCACTTCCTTTCTTACTGCTACCATTTTTGTCAAAGGTCTCATCAACACATACTGATATTACTGGCTATTCCTATAACCTTCATTCTTTTCTCCCTCCAAACCATTCAAAGTACAATCAAAAGGTCTTCCCCAAACAGAATGCATTGACCATCATTTAACAATTTCTACTCAAGAACCCCTACTGGCCCCTCTTGCTTGCAGGATAAGATATGAACTCTGAAATCCAATATTCCAACTTCTCTGTATTCACTCATATCCACCCAACTCCAACAGAAGTTACAAAGGAACTAGACATCACCTACAGAGTTCCCAAGACTCTCCTATCATTGCTATCATTGCAGTCTCAATGGCTGCAGACATTCTAATATCCATGAACTCCTGGGAAGAAACTTGACATTGGGTATTTCTACTTAGACTCCACCTATATCTGTTGATGTTCTCAAATGTATTGACATCAGTTACATGCAAACCAATATAACTGACCACTATTGGATTTCTTCAACTGGAAGCTTATCTGTCTGTCATTGCAAGGTGTCATTTTGCACACCCAGCAATCAATATCCAGACACGTGGCATTAGTAAGGTAAAAAAATAGGGAGGAACAATAAATTAACATCAGAGAAAACACAAAGTACATCCTGACATTTGTAGGACAATGTGTTCTGCTTTGAGCACCAGAGAAAAAAAATGTGGATGGTGGGAAATAAGTCATCCTCACCCCATTAAGCCAGTAGACCAATACAGGGAAAGTCCAGCAAGAGAAACCAACAGCACTGTATTTAATGATGAAGAAATGCTAAGGAGGTAGAGAATGCTAAAGAACAGAAAAGATGATCCTTGGGGAAAATGTATGCATCTGTCCTTTTTTTTTTTTTTCCCCCCCTAGAAGAGAACATTCAACTATTTGCTTATATATATATATAATATACAATATATATATATATATACACACACATGCATTAAGATCAACTGCTGAGACTTCCAGATCATGACCCTCCTTAAAAAGGAAATACCATAGTTTTTTCCCAAAATGCTTGAAAAGCAATCAATAACAGCAGTTCCTTGAAGATCCTTTGCATGAAGCCTTCTCCACATCTCTAGCCAATATGGACCACACCTTTCCTTTATCATGCTACATCCTGATATCCTGAACCTTCAGGCACTATGACTAAAGTTGTCTGTCTCTTCTGTATCTCTTCTCTTTAACCCTCCCTCTCAACACTTATGGTCTGCTCACTCAGCCTAGACCATACTTGAGAAACACCAATCAGGCTGGTTAACATAAATTGAAATATACCAAGTATTTCATGGAAACTTGAACTTTATTTCTTTTTCTTGGATATTTCCTTTACCTGTTTTTTTCTATCTGTTTTGCTTTCCAAACAACCCTTTTATTTGCAAGGGTAGCTATAATCACTCAGCAAGTCCACTCCCCACACAAATATAGAGCTGATTCTTGGTTTGAAGTTAATAAAGTTGGCACTCTTTCTTCAACCTTTGTCTGAAGATTTTAACATTTAAACTGAAACTACTGGCTGGCTCTGTTTCTTTGAAAGATTATTGTGTGTGTGTCTGTGTGACTCTCCAATGGCCCTTTCTCATTTCCCTCCTGCAAGCTTTTAAGGGTTTTTTGTGTGTTTACTTAGGGGGGAGTTGTTATTATTTTATGTATTTGGTTTCTGCTTAATCCCTTCACTTCACCATAGCCCTTAAGAACAACCTTTCCACCCTAGTAAATCTTGCCCTAGGTTATTAACCTCCTTCAAGTTGAGAACAAGCTTCAATGTTGCCTATAGCCCACTTATAAGAAAACACAAGCCTCTAAGCTCCTACATCCTGCATGACTTGTGATGTCACTGTAATTTTCCCATTATGTCTAGAGCTTATCAGCCTTCTCTCCTACGCATTCTGGGCTCTTCCGACCCCTTCTTCCCAGTCCTGCTGCCCATACCGTGCCCCTCCCCCAAGGGATGAACTGGTTTCCCCAGCAGGTTGAGTCTTGCATTGGCCAGCTTATTGTTTCAGTGTGATTATGAAGTAGCTGGGCTTGAACACACCGTTTATTCATTTTCCAGGTATTCACAATGTCTCCCTGCTGAGGGTCAGATATGTAGGTGTGCATTTGCACACCTATCACTAACACTCCTGGAATCCTGCTGGCAACTAAAAAGATAAAGTGCTGGTTCATTTCTGTTACTGGAGAATCATAGTATTAGAAGACTAAGGAATGCTAGACACTAACCGTGACTTTTCACAGCTTTGGAAACAAAGGCAGAACAAGATAAAAAAAAGACTTGACCAGGGACATAGAGCTAAGCATTAGGGAAATTGGGGTCGCAGCTCAGAGCTGTCATGTCCCTGTTCATCAGGGCCCTTCCACTTCTTGAGGACTCCTATATGTGAGTGAGAACTCAGGATACGCACAGCCAAAATGCCCCACAGACCTGTGAACATGCATATGCTGAGAAGATGGGGAGGTAACATGTATGTAGATTACAACACAGAGAATGTGCTATTAAAATTAGAGTCAAACTGCTGTAATGAGGTTGAATGAAAATGCAAAAAGAGCACACCTCCATCCTGCTGTTGCTGCCCATTCCCATCCCCCAGCTCATATTTTTCTTAAAGATGGATAGATTTCCAAAACACCTTACTGAGATTGTCATACGATTTTTGTTTAGTTTGCGCAATACGAAGTTATCCTTTAATTCTGTGAAAATAGCTTTTTCACACATCTATGCACACACAGTCACACACGTATGAAACATTGGCAGCAGGTACTTTTAATTTGCTGGAAAATATTTCTAAGAAGTCAAACAGCTCCAGCCCAATGAGCTCGCCCTCTGATTGGCTAGCCAGACCAGCTGAGGGACCTGATTGGTCCTTGATCCTAAGGACCGATAAGAACGGCTTATAAAACCCCTGGGTGCAGCTCCTGGGTCCCCAGTTTGCAAAAGCCAGAGGTGCAAGAAGCAGCGACTGCAGCCACAGCAGCAGCCACAGCAGCAGCGGAAGCGTCAGCAGGAGCAGCATCAGCAGCAACAAAAAACCCTCATCAAATCCTCACCTAGGCTTTCAGTGTATCCAGATCCACATCTTCCCTCAAGCCGGGAGAGGGAAAGAGGAAAGGGGGGGGAGGACAAAAAAAAACCCCACAACTTAGCGGAAACTTCTCAGAGAATGCTCCAAAACTCAGCAGTGCTTCTGGTGCTGGTGATCAGTGCTTCTGCAACCCATGAGGCGGAGCAGAATGATTCTGTGAGCCCCAGGAAATCCCGGGTGGCAGCTCAGAACTCAGGTAAGCGGCAAACCCAGGACCGGTTTCTCCCCTAAAGAGCTGTCCTCATTTGCCTCTCGCTTTTGCAACTGTGTCTGTGACGGCTGATCTTGATAATAAATGTGCTTCATGCCTGATGGCAATAAACTGCTGGTGTAATCCAATAGCCTTAGGAAGTAGAGCTCCTTTGTTTAATAAATTGCACGCAACTAACTAATGAAGAAGCTGGGCGCTGTGCTGAGGGTATTTCATTGCATAAGCCTAGCCTGATTGCCTGAAATCTGGCACGTACCCTCTTGGGGGGAGGAGGAGGGGGCGGGGAAAGGCTTGAATGTTGGCATGCTTCAAAGCGCTCTCTATACTTTCCAGAAGCTGAAGCAGATCTTAAGGTGAGACACGATTCGGCTCACGCCCCTCTTTCTTCACCCGTAAGACCCTATAGCCACCCCTTCGGAGATCACACCGAAAGCTCCCCCTGCAGGTTGATTAGCCGAGCCCCGTAGCCCTCAAGTCTGGCAAACCCAGAGCAGATTCAGAGAATACCCTACATATCCCACCCCCAACACTGCTCCTTCTCCTCCTCCCTGCTCTCCCACGGGCTCCACTCAGTCGCCCATGCAGCCCGTGTCCAAAGAGCCCCCCGAAATGGGGTTATTTGTGAAATGTAGCAGCTGTTTCTCCAAGGGGCAGGTCTCACTCTACCCCGACTCCTGGAGCAGTCAATTGTGTATGAGGTTGGCTTCCAAAGGAAAAGAATCCTTAGGAAGCCGGCACTGACACCTCTGCCTCTTGACTTTGCTTGTCTGCCTTGCTTCTCATCCATTGCTGCCCTGGCTCCCCCAACTGTCAGCAAAGATGGGATCGCAGGTGTCCAAATGCTGCAGACGACGCTCCCCTAGCAAGAGCAGGTCCCTGCCGAGAGAAGAGCTTTGCTTCACTTCCTTTTGTACTTAGTTGCTATAGAGATGCAGTGATTCACAATTCGAGCTTGCCTAAAACAATAGCAACCCCAATGCATATTAAAACTGCTTAAAGCAAAGTTATAATTTGAACCCGTGGAAATATATAATTAGGGAAATGACTTGTAACATCCCAGAGGCTGCGGGTGGTGGGAGGGGGAGGGGAAGCCTAACCAAACCATGCTTTTGATCTCAGAGGAGAATCCTACGGTATGAAGGCCGCAGATCATTTCTTGCGGAGCTGCCTGCCAAAACACCCTCCTTCTGTAGGAGAGAAATTACTTTTATGGGAGATCTTATCCAGAATGTAGAAAGCCTCATGCAAGTTCTTTGCGGTTTTCTTCCAGTCTTGCACAAGGGGTGTCTTGGTCTTTTTATTCCACACCTGTGTTTCTCTTTTCTTTAAAAAAAAAAAAAAAAATGGCTTTTAACAGGAAAGGCATTATATATACCTCTAAGCATCCATCCTGTGGTGGTAGGGAGGGAGGGGGTTGGGGTGAATCAGAAATGGATCAGATTCCTTTCTGCCAATATGAAGGTAAGTTAAAAGCCCTAATTCGGAAGGGATTCCTGGCAAATTCTGCTCTGCCATTTAGGCTAAAATTCCACCCTTATTACTCTGGAGTGCCTTTTCAGGAGCCAAATGGACTCCCTGGCCTTTCCACCTCCTCAACCTGAACCACTAGCTGCTGCTTTCACCTTTCCATGCTTTCAGACTCTAAGCAATGTCCTCTGGCTCTGCAGAGCTGCTCCCAGCACTGTGCATGCCCGGACTCCCTTGCTCTCCAGCCACTCAAGCTGTGTGGCAGTGGTGAGACCAGAGCATGTATCTTAGAGTCCCTCACTTAGGTGTCCTAGCTCTCCCAAGCCAAAGGGATCTGCCTGGCTCCCCCACTTTCTCACCCCCACCCACCTTGCCCCTTGGAATGGGTCCACCTACTGGTCCCATCTCAGACATCTACAATGAGTTCTTCTGACCCTGTGTCCTTGAATTTTTCCACCACACCAACTTGACCCCTTGGGACCACCTCACTGCCTGACCTAGGTTGGATACACTTGTCTCTTTCAGCTGAAGTGATCCGCTGCCTCAACAGTGCTCTGCAGGTTGGCTGTGGGGCTTTTGCATGCCTGGAAAACTCCACCTGTGACACAAATGGAATGTATGACATCTGTAAATCCTTCTTGTACAGCGCTGCTAAATTTGACACTCAGGTAACAAGACCTTGACCCTTACTCCCACTGGCTACTAGTTTTTAACAGTGTACTAGACTATCGTTCTTAGGAACCAGACTTGTAGGGAACCAGCTCTCCTTCTTAGCCACCCCACTCCCAATTCTCATCTCCAATGTGTACATACACACACACACACACACACACACACACACACACACACATTTTAGGCATGGATATAACTTGTGTATAAGACCTTCCTCACCGGCTCTAAGACAATTGTAGCACACTCACAGAGGCTATCTTACAAGGGAGGGGTGATGAGCAGAAAATCTTTGCCTCTTTATGAGGAAATAAAACTGTTCATCTAGCAAAGAAGTTCTTGTCATTGTATGGACCTAGCATACCAGTTTATGGTTTGAGTTATCAGAGTCTCAATCCCAAGAATACAAAGCCATATTATGGCTAATTTTAAACTGTGGGGCGGTTGTTCATTCTCTCTCTCTCTCTCTCTCTCTCTCTCTCTCTCTCTCTCTCTTCCTCTCTCTCTTTCTCTTGCCTCATTTCATTGCTATGGAGCTCAGTTCTCAAGGTAGTCTCAGAGAGTAGAGACATTTTTTATCCTGTCCATGCAGTTTTCTCATCACAAGGACGTACAGATGTCCCTAGTACAGTGCTAAGAGCCCCCTTAAGGTCCATGCAGCGTATGCCCTATCCTCTCACGTCAGCTTGAGCTAAAGCTTTTCCTCCAACCTCTTTCCTTGGCAGGGAAAAGCATTTGTCAAAGAGAGCTTGAAGTGCATCGCCAATGGGGTCAGCGCCAAGGTCTTCCTCGCCATCCGGAGGTGCTCTACTTTCCAGAGAATGATTGCTGAGGTGCAGGAGGAGTGCTACACCAAGCTGAATGTGTGTAGCATTGCCAAGCGGAACCCCGAAGCCATCACAGAAGTTGTCCAGCTCCCCAATCACTTCTCCAACAGGTACAAAATGAGTCCACTTTTTTGTAGTTAGGGTGGAGGAGGGAGTGGCTGGCTGGCAGAGCCAGACACAGGAGGGGGGTTAAATTGCCACAGTCATGCTCTTATTTTAGCTTGCAGCCTTCCCAGCTTTTGCAGGAAAAATGTGTTTGTGATTGGTTGTGACAGCTCAAGCAGGCTGGATGTTTTTTTTCACTGTTATAGGAAAAGTCTTCCCATGCAGCTAATAGCAAGCTTCATCTGCAGCATCCCTGAGTACATTTTCATTGTCAGTTTCTTACCATAAGCCTGAAGGGAATGATGAAGTTTATGAAAACAAGCTTTTGAGACATCAAAATTTAGCTGAATGACTGTGCACAGTACAATTGGCCATTATTAAAAACCTTAGTCAAATGTCATAATGCAGTCTTTCAAAGCTGCACACATTTTGAGTCAGTCCCAAGCCCAGTCAGATATTTCACTAGGTGGCCCAGAGCAAGCCTTCTCACTTCACTGGGACCGTTGCCTCCCTGTGAAAAGTGAAGCAGCTGACTAGATGATTCTCATGTGTCAGGCCAGTGTTGTACCCACTCCTCTAGTCCGAGACGACCTGCCATGATGTTCAGGGGATTGCCCCAATCCCATGCTCATCTTAGTGTTCTAATGTGACCCAAATCCACTGCTATTCTGTGCTTTTCTGTGGCCCCGATACACTATCTTCACCAACCAGAAGTGAACACCTAACATGGGACAGGGCTGACATTCTCCTTTCATAGCATTGAATGGCTCCCAGCAAGACCCAGGCTCCCCCCTCTGTGATCAAGTTAAGACAGATGCTAAGGGGACGTATGGCTATGTCAGTGCCAGCCAGTGGTCAACTTCAACCTAACTGCAATCCCCTTGACGCCAGACTAAAAGTTGACTCCTAGTCCTGAAGCACTGTGATTCTTTGACTTTCCAACTAACCACACGTATTCATAAAGATCAGTCCTGTTCATATTACTCTGATCTCCTGGGAACTAATGCAAGCTGAACCTGACTAATTTCCTAGCCACGTGCTTCCACCCTTGCTTAGATAGTGACAACAGCCTAGTCCTTCCAGGGATACCCAGTGGTTTAGGCACAGAATGGAAAGATGTCTGGAAGATAAGAGAAGGAGCTCCTCCTTAGGGAAATGTCAAGCCCTCTGACCTTCAAACTTTGTAAAATGTCTCATTCACTCTTTTGAACCTGGTGTCTAGTTACAAACACCATTTGCTCAGTTCTTGGAAGCCACTTTGTCATGGGTCCTAACTGTTTCCTCAAAACAGGAAAATCAAATCCAGCACTTATCTCAAATGGCCTCTTTATATTGACCTTGGTCTTAAAATTCTCCTAGGAAGATTCTTACTACATCTGGGAGAAGAAAGAGCCTGGCTAATTGTTAGAGACACCTTTAACCATAGGAAGAGAGATAAAGAATTCTTAGTCTGACATGGGGCTAAGAATAAAGGATATAGTTTGTGTAGTAGTTGCGGGGCAGGGGTATGTTAGCAAAGCCATTATTATAAGCTTAGATTGTTAAGAATCTGGCAATAAATCATGATCTATAATATGGTGTAAAACCCATTTTGAAGTAATACTGATCTCTTTGTTTTGACTGAGGTGGTATCTTCCATTATGCAGGGAGAGATCTGTCTAGAAAGGATGATTCAGATTCTGGACTATCTTAGAAGAGACTTGTTTAAATCAGGATATTACTTTCAGTAAATGTGTTCTTCTCACTACCTTTAGAAAATGGTCACCAAGAGTCTCGTTATCTCCTTTAATCTCTGAGAAATCACAGGTATTAGGAAAGTGGGAAAGAGTGGCCATTCCTTGGAAGACCAGAACCTTCCATGCAACTTTAACCTCTCTCCAATTATTTCACTTCCATGGGCTAATATTATTCCCGTTGAGAACTGTAGAGATTTCCGGTTCCATTCTGGGCTTGATTTGCTCTATTTAAGCTCCTCGCCCTCCTGAAACATCCTGCTTTCCCAGCCTCTGTCCCACCACAGATACACGCCAACACATGCCAACTGGCACCGAACTGTGAAAGGAAGTAGTTACAGGTTCATTCCACCTTCCTGTGACTTATCTAGCCTGAGATTTGGGCCTGGGAGAATCCAAAAGCCTATGCTTGGACCACGAGCCAAAACAGGGAAGTTTTCCAGAGCAAAACACATTGAGAAGAGAAACCATAGCTGGAGTGTCCCCTGGTTGAATTTGCAAACTGCACTTCCAACCAGGAGGGAAGCAGGCAAAATTGATCAGGCAGGTTGAAGAGTGAGAGGCTTAGAAAGAGTTAGACCAATTCACATCCAGAGTGGGAAAACTAACAAAGCTTCCAGCTCTCTAGGGCATGGATAGGGAACAGGAAACAGAAGAATAATATTGATCAAGGGAAACAAAGGACTATTTATAAACCTCACACAGAACGTTCCTAGGCAGTGTGTGTGTGTATTTGGGTAAGCATGGCTGAAACAGTAGCTATGGAGAATATCTGATCTTATTCTTTAGTAAGGAAAAAAAGTTAGTGATGGGGTTTTAAAAGTGGGAAGTGATTTTTAAAGTCCCTCTAGGCAGGGTGATCCAAACACTTGAGCCACCGAGTCTTTTGCAGCAGATTCCCACTACCCTCTGCCAAGATGAAGAAAGAGATCTTAAATAGTCCAACTCTTCTTGCAAAGGATGGGCCTTACACAGAACTGCACTGTCTTTTTTTTTTTTTTAATTGGTTGTGTATTTTGTTAAATTGAGAAGGAACATATGTATCAAATCACTAGGAACATAGCATATCACAACTGAAGATGACCATAGAGGTTATCTAGACTAATGCCTTATTTTACTGATTACAAAACAGAGGTCCAGAGAAGGGAGTGACTTGCTGAAGGTCACACAGCTGGTGAATGACAGATTTGGGCCTAGAACTCACATGGCCTTGAGCCAAGCTACTTGATTTCAATTTCAAAAATGGCAGCCAGGCTACATCCACAATCCAAAAATAGAATACTAGGCAGAATTGAATAAATGTGCCCAAGGGTAACCAACAATTAGATTTGTGTACACTCTTTCCTCCAAAAGAAGACACATGCCCTGGCTGGTGGCACAGTGAATAAGACAGCAGCCTGCATATCCAAGGTTGCTGGTTCGATTCCCAGCCAGGGCACATAACCAGGTTGCAAGCCAGGTCTGTAGCTGGAGGCAGGTGAAAGTCAACATACATTGATGTCTGTCTCCCTCTCTGCCTCTTCCTTCCCCTCTCTCAAAAAATAATAAATAAAATCTTAAAAAAAAAAAAAAAAAGGAAGAAGAAGACACATCTTCTTTAGTGCAGGATAGTGCTCACCAAATATGACACTCGCTAGGTCAGCTTTTACTGGAGACACAATCTCTTCAATACTCTCTCTTGATGCCTTATAGATAGGAAAAGTCTATCTCATTAACTCATAGAACCCCAGAGGTCAATGCCACATGCCAGCTGTTAATGGAGATGCCTGTTATTAACCTATGCTTTCTCTGGCAAATGGAAAGGCTGACAGATTTTCCACATATGGAGGAACTGCTAATGGAGTCATGACCATCTTCTACTACAAGGAACCTTCTTAGTCTGCCCTTGTTGAGTTAATAAAGTTCCATGAGAGGAGCTAAGGGTAGATTTGTGGGGAGTCACTAAGAGCAATCAGGCTGGCAAAGGTCACCGTCAAGAACACCAAGTGCAGGTGTTCTACCTGGACTGGCAGAGAAAGCAACAGTAAAGGCAGGAATCCTCAGAGAAGAAAAGTAAATTTGACAAAGTGGGGCCAGAGCGACTCATCTGGCCTCCAGGAGGCCAGGCCAGCTACAGAAGCTGTGTTTGCTTCCCGAAGTCAGACTTCTTCAGCCAGACAAGAACTTGCAATGCTGATCTAAGGACATGCCATCTTCTCCAGCCTGTTTGGGAGGTCATCTGGTGTGAATAGTTCTTTCTTGAACCAGAAGGGTTAACTTCTAAGTCACAAAGTCCATATTGGTCGGACAGGGAAGTGAGGGTCAGAAACCTTCTTCTCTAGGATTTAATCATCCTGTGTACTGGACCCAGAGATCCAGGGGACCCATGACCTAGAAGAACCCACAAGTAAAGAGATGCCTGGGGATCTCTGTGGGTATGCAGGCTCCTGAAGCTATTGCTACAAAGTAGCTCATCCTCAGTTTTTCCAAAACATTTTTCTCCCTACTTCCCCATCCAAGTGAGATCTGCTTTGACTCATGAGCTTTATAATTCCGAAGGGTTGGAAAATGTGTTCTTGTGCCAGAGAATCCCAATTTGAACAGCAGCTGGATATAATCCCCGCATCATAGGAGGGGTGGGGCCAGGGCTGTGTCTGAGACCCAGACAGGGTAATTCTCTCAGTTCCCAAATTCATTCTGCTTTCTCACAGGTGGGTGACCACTTTGCTTCATTACCCACATTCCACACTATTTACTGCTCATCCTTGAAAGGACTGCAGTGGAGGTTAAGTTATTCTGGAAAGATGTTTGATTCTGTGCTCTGTGAGGTGACTTAAAAATAAACAGATCTTTTCACAGAAGATCTTATGGCCCAGATCTTAAAAATAAACAGGTTCCTCTGAGAGAAGGGTCTCTCTGCAGATACTCCCTGTCATCAGGACAGTCTCTTAGGGGTGAACATGGAACTAATGGGTTTTGACAATTGTCACCACCTAAAAATGGAGCAAACACATCCTAACTCAAACTTGGAAGTACCTGAACTATCTTCCCAAGGCACTTATATTTTGTAAACATTAGATAAAGAACATAGATTATATTTTGTAAACATTAGATAATTTAATCCTTTCTGATCCATGACACTTAGCTGCAGTGGTTGGGATGCTTAAAGAACTTGCACCAAAGATTAAAGTAATTTATACCAAGTACTCATCTTTGGGTAAAACTTAACCAGACCTGCAGATAGTTTTTCTCATGGGAATCAGAACTTATAGGAGATCATTATATTTTAAACCTTCATTTCCTCTGTGGCCACCAAATTAAATCAACAAATCAACATCAAGTGGCCAATATAGCCCTATGATACTGGCTGGAACATGAGGAATACAAAGAACAGGGATACAAACCCTGCTTTCAATAACGTTAGAGTCTAATTGGGAAAACAAAGCCATCAAATGCTGACCCATGTGATGCTAAACAAATATCTATAAAATTTCCAAAAAAATAAAAATAAAAGGAAGAGGCCAGCTAAAACTAGACCAATGAGAAAAGACTTCCTGGAATTATTGAAGCATGAACCATTAATGACCACTAATCTTTCCATTTAAATATCCTTATTGCCTGGGATTTGGCCCTCTCACTACAATATACCTTTGGAGAAGTTTGACACTGAAGATAGGAGATTCCTTTAAAGAAAGTTTAGTCTGAATATGTACTCACATGCCCATATACCTGAACACACACCATCAAGAAAAAGGAAAATTACAAAGAGATATCAAAATAACTGCAAATTTATGTGAAATGAAAGTTTTTTCTTTTTCTTTTATTTTTATTGAATTTATTGGAGTGACATGGCTTAATAAAATTACATAGGTTTCCGGTGCACAATGTTGTAAAATATCACTTGTATATTATATTGTCCTTCCATCCCATTTATCTCCCCTTTATCCTCACCTACCTCCCCTCAGCCCCTTTCCCTTTTAGTGATTACCATGCAGTTGTCGTTGTCTATGAGGTTGTATTACTTGTTTGTTTTCTTCTTCAATCCCTTCACCTTTGCAACAGCATGGATGGACCTGGAGAACATTATTCGAAGTGAAATAAGCCAGTCAGAGAAAGACAAATACTATATGATCTCATTCATATAGAACAAAATTAACCAATATGAAGAACAGACAAACAGCTGTCAGAAGGGAAGGGGACCACAGGGCTGGGTGAGAAAGGTGAAGGTATATGCAGTGACTATTAAAGTATGTCAAGTGTTGGGTTCAGCTCATGCCAGCTGACTTAAGTCCTGCTTCTACCACTAACCCAGTGTGTGACCTTAGACAAGTCATTTCAGCTGCCCCACCTTTCTTCCTTCCCTGTAAAATGAGATGATGAAATAGTCACTAAGTGATCTCTCCACACCCATCTAGCCCTATAATTCTGTTTCTAAAACTATTATACATTGCCCCTGGCCTACTAGCCTATAAAGTGCCTGAGCCCTAAGCACGAAGACAGACCCGTCTTGCATTGTGTAGTAAATCCAGGAAGGAGTTGCACTAGGCAAACACTGCACAAAGGTTAGAAGCCGTCTGCTAACTATGTGGGTCCTCAGGCTCTGGCTATTAGGGACGGGCATGGGCTGGACAAAAGCCAGTCCAGCCTGTTCTTCTCACTGAACCTCATGCCCTGCCTTCTCTTCCCCGATGCAGATACTATAACAGACTGGTCCGCAGCCTCCTGGAGTGTGATGGAGACACTGTCAGCACAATCAGAGACAGCCTGATGCAGAAAATTGGGCCCAACATGGCCAGCCTCTTTCACATCCTGCAAACAGACCACTGTGCCCAAATCCATTCACGAGCCGACTTCAACAGGAGGCGCCCCAGTGAGCCGCAGAAGCTGAAAGTCCTCCTCAGGAACCTCCAAGGTGAGGCGACCTCTCCCACCCACACCAAACGCACCTCTCAGGAGAGTGCATAACCTGGGAGAGTGTGCACAACCTCACCAAACTAGCATCATTGAAGGGTGTTCGCACACCAACTATGACTGTACTGTGCCTGGTCTGATTTTTTTTAAGTAGTTCCTATTTTCTAGCCCACTTAAAGAAAATTGCATGAAACTAGGCTTCTGTAACCAATATCCCAACATTCCTCCACAGCAGCATTCCCACAAACAGAATTCTGTGTGATTTTTCTGCCTCTCCTCAGGAGAAAAGACCCTCTTGGAGTACTTTCTTCTACCATGTCTTTTCCCGGTTTCCCTCCAAACTACTCTCAAGCACACGTTCATGTAATTCCCCAGTCATTGTAATTTGAAGATGTGGAGCCCTTAGAATGGTTGCCCCAGTAGAGTTAGCTGATAAGAAGCAGCTTAATTTAAGTGCATGTCTTAAATGCTCATAAAGATGTTAAATGGAATTCGTGTTATGAATCTGTGCTGGCCATGGACGAATATGAATGTCATATTTGAATTCTTGATCTCTCATGAGCTAGTGTCTTATGGTCTTGATCCTCCAGTGTCTAATTTCCTTTCCGACACATTTACCAAATTGCTCAAGTCTAGCTCTCCCACTAGGCTTTGAGCCTGCCTCTTCTTGCATCTAATGAAAAACAAAAAGCTAACATCTTTATGTACTGTAACTGCTCAGAGCTTTAAAAGTATCTTTAACAATTGTCTTAAAACCAGAGAATCTTAAGGTCTAACTGTGGAATATAAATAGCTGAAAACTAATGTACTGTACATAAATTTCCAGAGGACTCTGCTTAAACAAAGCAGTATAGAATAACTTTATTGCATATAGATTTAGTTTTGTAACTTAGCTTTATTTTTCTTTTCCTGGGAATGGAATAACTATCTCACTTCCAGATATCCACATAATAAATGCTCCTTGTGGCCTTTTTTATAACTAAGGGGGTAGAAGTAGTTTTAGTCAACATCAAAACTTAAGATGGGCCTGTATGAGATAGGAAAAACCAACAGGTTTATCTGAAGGACCCCAGGTAAGATGTTAATCTCCCAGCCCACCTCAACCCAGAGGCTACTCTTGACTTAGACCTATCCTGAAACAGCTCTGTCACATCCAACTGTGAATGACAGGAACAGAAAAGAGCATCCCTTTGGCTTGGACTACTTAGAGTGCGATAAGGCCTACCATACCTTGGAATGTGGCAGTTCGTCACTCGCCACCTTTCATCAGTGCCTGGTACTCTAGCAAACTGGTGACGGGGTAGGAAACATTCCATGAAATTGATCAGGAATGAGTCAATGAGCCTTTGGGTCTTTAGTTTGGAGGACTTGGGGCTGAGGGGGTATAAATAACCCTGGGCTGTCCAGCCTTAATAGACTCCTCTTACATTTTTGTCCTGTAGCACGCTGCCTGCCGAAGTAGTCCTGGCAGCTGGGCCATCTCTGTAAGATTGCAATAGGAAAAGAAATGAGAGAAAGAAAGAGGAAGGAAAAAAGGAAGGAAGGAAGGGAAAAAAATGAGCTGGTGGTTGGATCATTTCTGCCATGATGTTTACAAGATGGCGACCACCAAAGCCAAGTGATTAACCTATCTATGAACAACAGTAGTTTCTCAGGGTCACTGTCCTTGAACCCAACAGTCCATTCTGAGTGTCACTGCCCACCACCAAGGTTCATGTTGAGAGAGGAGGAGGGAGCAGGGGTAGGACTGTAGGGGCCACTCCAAACTTGCTTAGGTAGAAACTATTGGTGCTTGACTCTCACTAGGCTAAACTCAAGGTCTGATCAAATCAAGTGATAGGGATCCTGGTGGGAGGAGGGAGGGCGCATCTCCAGAAAAATGAAAAGCAATACAACTTTACCATAAAGCCTTTAAAACCAGTACCGTGCTGCTCAAGGACCAAGAGCAACTGCAGCAGACCCAGCAGCAGCAGCACAAGCATTGCTGCCTTTGTCCCCACACAGCCTCTAAGCGTGCTGACATCAGATTGTTAAGAGCATTTTTATACTCAGAACTGCCCTATCCCCAGGTCCCCAAACATATGGACACTGCCTTAGCCTCTTGGAAATCAGGTAGACCATACTCTAAGTTGACTCTCCCCCTCCCCCCCTCCCTCCTCCCCACAGCCCACTCCCCAAGGCTGACTCCTCCCAGCCAGAAAAGCTATTAAAGTGTGTGTGCTGTGTCCATTTCGCAAATCCACGAAACCAGGACCCCAATGCAACAAGTAGGACATGAGTATTCCTAGCAAAGTTCTCTCTTACTTCAGTCCCGTAGATTCTCTTTTTTTGCTGTGACCTCTTCACACGGTGGTAACCCCCCTTTGCTCCCCACAGTGATATTTATATATGTATTTATAATACATATATATATACATCCAGAAAGAAGCAGTTCTCACAATGTTGCTAGTTTTTTGCTTCTCTTTCCCCATCTCACTCCCTCAGCTGCCCCCTGAAACTTCCAAAGCTTCATCTTGTGTTTCCTACACAGAGTGATTTGGGCTGACCTAGACCAGTTTGCATGATTCTTCTCTCATGATTTGGTTGCACTTTAGACATTTTTGTGCCATTATATTTGCATTATGTATTTATAATTTAAATGATATTTAGGTTTTTGGCTGAGTACTGGAATAAACAGTGAGCATATCTGGTATATGTCATTATTTATTGTTAAATTACATTTTTAAGCTCCATGTGCATATAAAGGTTATGAAACATATCATGGTAATGACAGATGCAAGTTATTTTATTTGCTTATTTTTATAATTAAAGATGCCATAGCATAATATGAAACCTTTGGTGAATTCCTTCTGAGATAAAAATAATAATAAAGTGTTACGTTTTATTGTTTTTCCCCCAATGTCTTTCATTGTTATTCTTTAAAACTTCTTGAATGAGACCTTTTGGGAGTGACATTAACAGCTGATTTGTTTCTTAGAAGTCACTAATTGACACTAATTTAAACTATCAACATGTATATGAACATTATTTAAAATCAACATGTTCCTAATTTCCTCCAAATCATTTAGTGGCTCCCATTATCCTCATAGTAAAATTGCAACCAAATTCCCCCCAAGCTCTGAAGAAACTTTATGATCTGGACTTGGCTCAGTTCACCAGCCTCAGTAGCCACCTCTCCTCCTGGTTAATGAACTCAACACTCCAGCTATTGATTCTATAAAGGATTCACTCTTTCTCCTTCCAGGTCTTTTATGGAGGCTTCTCTTACCTCCTAGAGGACCTTGTCCTTTATCCTTCACCTAGACTGTACCTTTGCTTGTTCACCAGGATATTCCTAGCAAAAGAACAGCATCCAGCATGCAGGATACCCTCAATGTTTTAAAGGAATGATTCAGAAAGACTTGAAAGAGGGGACTATTGAATCAGTGTGACAAGGGAGGCAGATAGTTCAGTGATGGCAAGGATCCAGCTCCAGGGTCAGGCTTCAGGGATTTGACTTCTCTCTCTGCCATTTACTTAATGCATCATGTCAGATATACTTAATCTCAAGACATCAGTTTCTTCCTCTCTAAAATGAGGATGGTGATAACCGTACAGAAGGCTATTAGAAGGACATAAACTGAATAAGTGAAGTGCTTACAACATGCCCCATAAATTGTAATCCTTGATAAGGGTCGGCTATTATCATCATCACAAGAAGGGAGGGATGAGAGCAAAAGTAGAAGATGCAGAAAGGGTTCAGAGAAGAATGACATTTATCTGGGTCTTGCAAGATGGTCACAAGTTCAATCATAGAAAATGGGGGAGGGGGCTTCACTAGTGTAGTTTTTCCAGAATATTTTTTAATGATCGAATTTATTAATGGATCATAATTAGGTGGATTTCCCCCATACTTTAAATTCAAGTGGGGACATTTTTTCTCAATATTATTTATTTCTAGCTCCAAATTGCATTTTCATTAAGTCCAGGTATACACAAGACAGTTAACAAATACTACAAGAGATATCACTCAGAGGACAAAAATATATTGCACTTGCTTTTCTCTGCCCTGGCCAAGGAAAAAGAGTGCACTTATTTCATTAAGATCCTTCATCTTCATTTGTTTGTCTATGTTTATTTATCCAGGGATGCTATATATCGTACTATAGTGTAATGTTTAAAACGTAGACCTATAATGTTTGAATTCCATAAACTGAGTTCAAATCCTCATTCCTCAGCCATCTCAGTAGCCTTGAGCCAAGTGCCTGATATCTTCACACATTAGAGTTTATTTAACCTATAACATCTCTATGAAGTAGAGATAAATAGTAGGCCCTACCCTTAGAGGTATTGTGAACATTAATTGAGTTTTATATAAAGACTTGAAACAGTGTCTAGCACATAGCAAGTGTCCCCAAATAGTGCTTATTAAGCACTTAACAAATGTAATGATGACTACATAAATACTATAATCTCCAGCATTTAGATCTTCCTCCCACCCCTGACATGGGTCTGGAGGTGCCATTTTAGATGAAAGTGTTTGTTCTTTTTTCCTTTTGTTGATCCCTAACATTACTTTTTAATCAAGGTTTATGGTCTGGACTTGGCTCAAGGTTTTATAAACTGGAGTAATAAAATATTGCAAGCTGTTAAAAATGGCAAATTATAATGTATGAATGCCTGCATCCCATCACCAAGCTGAAGAAATAAAACCGCACAGATGGCATGGTCTCTGTATGCAACTTCCAGAACCCATTTACACATTAACAGTCCATGACCAGGCTGTTCTGAAAAGCCATGGCTTAAAAGGATAGAGTTTCTCAAATTATTAAAACACACTTTAATTATTTTTTTAATTTCTATCAGCCTTTCAAAATTTTCCATCAGCTTTTCAAAAAAAGATCATGGAATGGTCTGTGAATCTGTGATATAAGAGAAGAAAAGAAGGTCAGATGCCATGGAGCCAAAAAAAAAAAAAGGCCACACCAGCTATCAGCATAGCCCTTGAATCAGTGCTTGCCAGATTTACAGAGGATACAAGCCACCTGAGAACCTCATTGAAACAATCCAGTAGGGTGAGGCCCCAGAATCTGCATTTCTAACATGCTCCCAGGTGATGCTGATGCTGCCACTCCAGGGAGGATGCTTTGAGTAGCAAGGCCCCTGATATATCAACATGACTGAACCAGCTACTCAGTGCTAGGGACCTTTACACAGCTACTACATGACTATTGCTACAGTGCAAGTATGATCATTTCACATTCTTGCTTCAGTAGTTCCTTATTGCTTAGAAGACAAAAATGAAGCATCCTGGCTTCAAATTTAGGTGCCTGAAAATCTGGGCCTTCTCTCCAGCATGCACCTTCAATTCTGTTAAGGAACTTTTCATTTTACCCTGAAAGACACCATGATCATTTCTGCCTCATTATCTTCACATATTATCTTCAGATATATCATTACTTCTCAAGAATATTCTTTTGTGCAAGGCTGGTACAATATTTGGAAATCAATAAATGTGATACATCACATAAACAAATTGAAAGATAAAAATCACATAATTATATCAACAAATGCAGAAAAAGCATTTGATAAAATCCAACATCAGTTATGATTTTAAAAACTCTCATTAAATAGGAATAGAAGGATCATACCTCAACATAATAAAAGACATATATGACAAACCCACTGCCAGCATCATACTCAAAGAGCAAAAACTAAAAGAGCTTCTCTTATGATCATGAACAAGAAAGAGATGTACACTTTCACCACTCTCATTCAACACAGTACTAGAAATACTAGCCACAACAATCAGACAAGAAGAAGAAATAAAAGGCATCCAAATTTTTAAAAAGGAAGTAAAGCTGTCATTATTCACAAATGACACAATATTGTACATAGCAAACCCTAAAGATTGCACAAAAAAAGAACTAATAACTGAATTTAGTAAAGTGGCAGAATACAAAATTAATATTCATAAATTAGTGGCATTTTTCTACACTAATAATGAACCATCAGAAAGAAAAACTAAGAAAATCCTATTTACAATTGCAATAAAAAAGTAATAAGGTACTTAGAAATAAATTTAACCAAGGAGATAGAAAGCATGTACTTGGAAAATTATAGGACATTGAAGAAAAAAATTAAGGAAGATACAAATAAGTAAGTACAAGCATAAATTGGACATCACTTAAATGTCCATTGTACCCAAAAAAATCTATAGATTCAATTCAATTTCTATTAAAATATCAATGACATATATCATACATCTAGAACAAGTATTCCAAAAATGTATATAAAACCAATAATCTTAGCCTCAGTAACCTTAGAAGAACAAAGTTGGAGGGATCACGATACCTGATACCAAATTATACTACCAGACCACTGTAATCAAAACAGCCTGGTACCAGCATATATGAGTATGGACAAATCACCCAATCAAAAAATGGACAATAAATACTTCTCCAAAGAGGATATACAAATGACCAATAGACATATGAAGAAAATGCTCAATGTCACTAATCATCAGAGATGCAAATTAAAATCACAAGGAGATATCACCTCACACCTGTTAGAATAGCTATTATGAATAAATCACCACCGTTCACTATGTATCTTTCCAGCACAAACCCTGAACATCGTATACTTGCTGTTACCTTCTCCTTGTAACCTGAGCAACAAGAGTCACCAACAAACACCTTTAGATATTTTTGCTAAGTCTGTGCAAGGCATCAGGTTAGAGAGCTGAGCCCAGAAGGATAATGATAATCTGCCAGTCAGGCTACTTCATGTTTTCTTGTATTTTGTCATGTAGTTACTGTTATAATACTCCTGAGTTCACTAATTCTTCCCTATACTCATGCTCCACCATGAAATGCATTCCCCATGGTCCTTGGATTTTTTTTTTAACCTCAAAGAAGAAATTGAGGGCCCAAGTGAGATACTGGCTAAGCCTATCCCACCACTCTACAAAGAGCAATGCATATCACACCATTTTGCAAATCAAAGCCCAGTTATTGAATAAATATCAACTGAGGACCCATGTGCTACCTGACATGGTACCTGGAGTAGCATGCAGCCAACTAAACTGAGAACTCACTAATCCAAACCTTTGCTTGCTAATTAAATGCAACTCTGCTCCCTACTCTGTACTAAGGGATTTGAGCTTCCAGTTGAGGACAGAATGCTATTCTCAACCCTTGCACAATTCAGTCATACTGCAGGTGTACTCTGCTGTAGAAAAACTAGATACAGTATATGTCCCACAAGAGACTGTTGGTGATTCCAATATTTGGTCAAAATCTTGGAACCAATTCCAATGACAGCCTGCTTACCAGTCTTGGAATTTCTTGAAAGTATGTACAGTTACTCCAGGCCATGGTTCACACTTCCACACAGCCTGCATTCCTCTCCTCTCATCCCCTATCCATCAGAAAACTGCCAGTACAAATTACAGTGATACCTCAGCACTTGTCATTAAATTGCTCCAGAACTCATGATGAGTGCTGAAACTGACAAGTACCAAACGGGGAAGCATTTTAAATCTTGTAGACTGCTAAGCCCTTCATACTTTATATCCTGGTCACCCAAAATCACTAGTTAAGATCTAAGCTTCTCTAACATTGAGTGCCTCCCATCCACACATTGTCATATTGCTTTGTTTTATGTCCCTCTTCCCTGTGTCAACCTCCTACTGCTCTCCTTCCTCCAAACGCTGCCCATTCCAAGGTAAATACAGCCTACTGTATCTTCACCCTCCTCTAATATCCCCTTCTATTTCCTGTCTTAATTGAACTCTGACTCCTCAAAGAACACTGTTCCCTGCCATCTTCCCCAATGGTGGCCTACTTTTCCAAATCTTTGAGGCTCACGTGCTTCTGTCTCCCAATGCTGCTCCAGATAACGATTCTGCCTGTCCTATAAAATTTTGACTGAGTCTTCAGCTCTTCTGATCTGAATGTTTGTGTTCCCCCAAAAAACATTTATATGCTGAAATACTAACTCTTAAGGTGATAACATCAGGAGGTAATTAGCATCAGGTTCCATCAGCTCTCTCATGCCTCCCACCATGTGAACACCCAAGTCTGCCAGCAGCCGTCCAAGCCTCCAGAACTGTGAGAAACACATGTCTGTTTGTAAGCCACCCCATCTATAGTATTCTGTGAGAGCAGCCCCAAGGTGCGAAACATAGGCCATCTGGCTCTTCCACTTTCCTCCTGTCTTTATCACTGTCATCTAGCCCAAAACTACCCCAGAATGATATTGATGGACATTGCCTCTCATTTATCGATAATATTGGTAACGGACTCATGTTTTCCCTTACCATGCCCAGGTCATATCATCATTCTGGACAAATTCAACATTCATGATATCTGGCCAGGTAACTCAGTTGGTTAGAGCATTGTCCCAATATGCCAAGGTTGCAGGTTCAATCTGCAGTCAGGGTACATACAAGAAGCAACCAATGAGTGCATAAATGAGCTTAACAACAG
The DNA here is from genome assembly GCA_004026585.1 of Noctilio leporinus. Lineage (NCBI taxonomy): Eukaryota > Metazoa > Chordata > Mammalia > Chiroptera > Noctilionidae > Noctilio > Noctilio leporinus. Next base: position 61,240 of record PVIW01004894.1, read on the forward strand.
ATCAATGTTTCTTTCTCTTTCTCCCATTTCCCCTCTCTTTCTAAGATCAATGGAGAGAGAGAGAGAGAGAGAGAGAGAGAGAGAGAGAGAGAGAGAGAGAGAAGAAAACGAAAGAAGAAAAGAAAGAAAGAAAAACATTTATAAGAATGTTTCTTCTAGGACTCAAAGTCTTAATCCTTTCTTAGCCCCACCCCATAGGCCATCCAGGGACTCAATAAGAACACACACCAGTACAGCTGTGTATAGTTTACTCTGTCAGTAATTTTTTTCCAACTTCCAGTATCATTTATTTTTCCTAGACTCTAGATACAATTAATTATAGCAAGGCAGTGCTCAATACTATCTAAGCCTCATTTTAGGTTCTTTAAACTACCTCAGCATTTGTAAATGTGAATTTTACATTAGGCCAGTTAAATATGTTGAATATCACCCTTTTCTGAAATTGGCACAATTCTGAAATATTATATTGAAGATCCCTTCTGACTGCAGCATCCTTTCCCTCACAGCTCTCAGGCTCATTTATTTGCATTGCACCAGTGCTTTCCCCTTACTCCAACCTCCATGCCTTTGACCTTTCTACATCCTCCTGATCTTTCAAGTCCCTCCTATCATCATCCTCTCCCTCCCCAGCCTTGAATCCATGGTTAATCACTTCAACCGTGCAATTGCAATGCCCTCAAATAGCTTTCCCCTCAATATTCTGTCACACTTACCTGGAAAAATCCCAACCCTGGTGTCTGCCTTCTTAGCCAGAGGGGAAAATATCATAAAGCCATACACAAATCTGGTGTCACTTAAGATTTGTCAGCTTCAGGCCCAACAGGACCCTCAATGCTACCTGGGGACCTTCTTATCCACCCCCTGTTCAGCTCCCTTTTCCACTCTCTATAGCAACAATGAAAAACTTCTCTAGTCTATTGGAACCTCCCACCCCACCCTATCACCTCTAATGCCCAGAAAAAAATCTTACCTCCTACTGCAGATACAATAGAATCTGCATGGAAACTCCTTCAATACTTTGTCCACACCTATCCTTTTTTATGGTTCTTGCCACAAAGGTGAAGAATTTCTCTTCCTGTCTCAGGATAATGAATCCCTTTGAGCTCTGCACCCTAACCAGTTCCCCATCATGGAGGATTTCCAACCTTCAGGTGTGTCTCCGCCAGCAGCAGCTTTTCCCTCTCTGCTCCCACCCAGCCCCCAAGTCATCTTGTCCAGTGTTTCAGCTGCCACCCTATTTTTCCCATCCCTTCACAATCAATCTTCTTTAAAAGAGATGTCTGCATTTCCTCACTTTCCATTCACTCTTTAACTCTTTAGAATTTAGCATCCACTTCACTGACATGACTCTAAATTAGGTGAAAATACCTCTTGTTAAATCAAAATCTTTATCTTATGTGACCGATCTACACCATTTGGTGCCAATGAACACCTTTCCTTCTTAAAGGACCTCCCATGACAATGTTTTTTCTTTCTATAAATGCTCCATCTCAGCCTCTGTGTCATCTTCCCATTCCTGAAATGACACTGTTCCTTAGCTTCCTATCCTTTTTCTTCTTGCTCTACATATTCTTTGTTGGAAGTCTCATCTACCCCAAGACTGCAATTCCTGTTAATGTGTTAATACAAGGTGGGGACCCACTGCAAAATAGAATAATCTTCTGGAGGGTGGGTCCCTTAAAATCCAGGCTTACCCCGGTAGGTGAGTGTTCTAGAACCCCATCTGTATTAGTGTACCAGCTGATGTTGTTGTGAGAGGCTGCATTCAGCTTCAGTAAAAAATTGTTGAAGACTCTTTCAATGCCTTTACCCATTTCATGATAGGTGATTTATGAGCGCGCCTGCCCATACTGCACTGAGTGTTTAAAAGTTTTTGACCTGTAAGCATGACCCCTGGGGATCTACCCTCCCTATTCACCCAATCTCACCCTAAGCAACATTTTTTGTGGTTGTTTCCCCAAATGAAAAAATCCTCAGAAGGAAATGTTTCACCAATGTGGAAGAGGTGAAATCAGCAGAAGCACTAAAAGGCATCAAAATCAACAAATTCAAAAACTGTTTTGAGCAATGGAAAAAACATCTTGATAGATATATTGCATCAAATGAGAATACTTTGAAGGTGACTTAAATTTAAACATGTAAGAATAAATACACAATTTTTTATAAATAAATTCCAGGGTTTTTTAGGGTCCCCTCTTTTAAAACTCCAAAACTGTATTTTCCTTGAAAACTCTATTGCGCTTCAGATGCACATATCCAACTCATAATCCAGCTGGATATTTCCACTGTGATATATTATAGCCATCAAGAACATAACACATCCAAAAATGAATTCTTCAAACTCCTTTATTCTCAAAGACACAGGTTTCTCTTCTCATTCCCACACTCATTGAACAGCATCTCCATCCACCCAAAATACAGGTGCCAACTCTGCCTCATTTCTCCTGAGCCCTGTCAGCAAATAATAACCATTAATTTCCCTCTGATTATCTCTGTAATCTGTCTACTTATCCATGTTCACGTTGCTGCAATCTTGATTTGAACCCCCTTCTCAAGAGCCTCCTAAATTCTTTCTCAGGTTTCAGGAATACCCCACCTTTGCTCCCAAATTCATTCCCTACTTTGGGGCCAGAAGACACTTTCCAAACAGTGAATCTAATTCTGTTACCCCACTGCTTGCAAATCATCAAGGCAACTCTAAGACATCAGAAAAAGATGCATGCTGTTTGGTATATAATATAACATGCTAGGTAACCTGGACACTTCTTACTTTTTTCAGCCTCCTCTTTTGCTAACCAATTTAGCCCCTATCCTCCTTCCTCTCACTGTGAACTCCAGCCATGTAGGTTATGCAATTTCACACATTTTATCTTGCTTCCTTCACCTTTGTTAATGCTGTCATACTAATACTGCAATGATACTTTGTTATTACTAATCTATCACACACATACACAAATACATACAAGGTCTGTCCTGAAAGTATTGGTTGCACAAACTGTTTTAGTTATATCAACAGTGGCTTGATACTTTCTGGACAGGCCTCATATTTCTATTCATCCTTCTGGACTTTCTGGACAGGCCTGGCTATTCATCCTTCAGGACTCAGTGAAATTATCACTTCCTTCAAGAGCCTTCTATGATTACCCACCTAGTATCTACTTCTCTACTAGAAAGTTTAAATCACCTATTGACATGGTTTCCTTCCCTCACTTGGGCTCTTTGACAGCCACGTCAGTGTCCTGTTACAAAGCTGTAGCTGGCACCTAATAGGTACTCAATACCTGTTGGATTTAATTGAATGAGAGTGTGGCATAGTTAAATTAATGAAAATGTGGTCATTCTCTTTCCAGAAGTCTTTGTTTTGGAACAACAGCAAAACACATAAGAGAAACACAAATTGCCCTTAGTGTCTACAAACACAAACACTCTGGTATGAAAAGGAGTAAAGGGAATGAGAAAGTCAGTTCCAAGAGAACAAATATAATAGGTTATTGCAGAAATACATTTTCACTCATCTAACTGGAAAGATTTTGTAAACAGTAATTTCCAGTGTTGATCAATGTTTGAAGAAAATAAAACCATCAAACACTACTGATAAGAATATAAAGTGAAGTCCCTTTAGAGCAATATTCTATCAATACCTGTACAATGTCTTATTAAAGCTTTACAAAGCCTTTAAACCACAAATTCCACATACAGAAAATGAGTAAGAGAAAATATCCATGTGCCACATTTTACTATAGAGATATTTATCACAAAAACTGTTCTGTTTCAGAATAAAAATTATATATATAATAGCAAAAATTTAAACAATAAAAACTAAAAATACAAAGAAAAGGTTTAAATATATAAGTGAAAAAAGAACAGCAACATGTATATACAGTATGATCTCACTTTTGTGAAAATATTTACATATATGTATATAAACACATATATCAACACTTATGTGAGACTCAAAGATTACATAATAAAATGTTAATAGTGATTGTTTTTGTTTCATAGAATTACTTGTCATTAGGCTTTGTTTTGGGGAGGAGGGTATTAAATAAACTTCAGTATTTTTATAATGTATTATTTTTTATTAATATATTATTGTTGTATTACATTTATCCCCATTGCTCTCCCCTGCCACACCCTTCCTATCCCCTCTCCACAGTCAATCCCCATTTGTTGTCCATTTCCATGGGTCATTTATACTAGTTCCTTAACTAAACTGTTCCCCTTCTTTGACTCTTTCTCCCCCACCCCCTCCCCTCTGCACACTGAAAGTCTGTTCCTTGTTTCCATGTCTGGTTCTATTTTGCTTGTTTGTTTGTTTTGTTCATTAGTCTCCAGGTGAGATCATATGGTATTTGTCTTTCACTGATTATAGATTATTTCACTAAGCATAGTACTCGTCAGTTCCATCCATGTTGTTGCAAAAGGTAGGCCTTTCTTCTTTCTTTCTGCTATGCAGTATTCCATTGTGTAAACGTACCAGAGTTTTTTGATCTATTCATCCATTGATGGGTACTTAGGCTGTTTCTAGACTTGGCTATTGTGAATAGTGCTGCTATGAACATAGGGCTGCATAAGTTCTTCTAATTTGGTGTTTTAGGGTTCTTTGGGTATAAACCTAGCAGTGGAATTGCTGGGTCAGTGTATTAATTTTATAAGAAAAAATTTAAAAAATAAAGGATCAGAGGGGATCAAAAGAGGGGGACAGAGGGGAGCAAAAAGGGGATGGATGTAATACAACAACAATAAAATTTTAAAAAATAAAAAAGAATCAAAGTTAAAATGCAGACCTTAAACAGATTAGTCATTTATTATTGTAAGACTACTCTATGTTTATGTTGACCTTAATGGATCCAAAATATTGATACCATGTTCTTACCACATATTGTTATGTAAATGGATTCATTAACATAGCCAATTCCTTTGATAAATTTATTTCCCAGCTGTTGTATATAAATCCAATGATTTTAACATTTAAGAGATAAGTGTTTTTCAAGGAAATCACTAAGTCACGCAACTCAAAGTCAAGGCAATTTATACATCATGCAACATCATTATCCAGCTCCTCCTGAGTGCTGGGCTCTGTGCTCATCATAATCCAGGAACCCTGACCCCCTTCATCCCTACAAAATAATAACAGCTCTCAATTTTTCCTTAATGTTATGAGTGAAAAGCACTTCTTACCAGGGTACACATTTGCTGTTCCTTTCCACATGATGAAGCCACCGGGAAGGCACATGCTTTTAGCTGTTTTCCCAAATGAGTGGACAAACCCACACCAGATCGTTGCCCCCTCCCCTTCTCTCCTTGGCCCTATGACCAAAAACGACTATTTGCAAGGCCATCTTGCTTTATCGGAGGTTCTACCTGCCCTCAGGGAGCACAGCAAAACCAGCGATCCCACTTTTGATTAAACCATTCCTCGGTCTTCATTATTCCGCTGAATAACAAAATATTCTACATTCTAATGAACTAAAATCACTTGCCTTGCTAAGACTCTAGAGGGGAAACAGCAGACCTGGAAGTGAAGTTTAACAGCACCCTAAGCCATGCTGTCACAAACTGTCAGAGAAACAAAGTGTGGCGGTCTCCAACCCCCAAATCGGCCCATGTGGCCTGACAGGCAGGGTATGAAGTCAGTGAAGGACAGTGGAAACATGCCTATTTCATATAATGGAGGCTATCAGGTTGTCATACCCCAGATGATTATTCACACCCCATCCCCACACCGTGCAACTTTTAGGAATGTTCCCAGAAGTGAAATCTGCATGAATGCCAACTCCGAGGTGGCTGCCAACTGCAGCAGCACCCACATCCCCAGCTCATCACCGTGCCTTTCCTGGAAAGCTCTGCTCTGCCAGCACAAACCCTTGGCCTCAGGCTCAGTGGCTGCAGCCTTGGTGTACATAAACCTCTCTCCAACCTCTCTTGAACCCTCTGACCCTTCTTAGCAGGTCATGCTGGTCTTCAAAGAAGGTCAGTCCTCACCATCACTGCCATGTTTTCTTTCCTCATTTACTAACTCCTTTCCTGTTCTCCTGGAAGAGCAGCAACATGTTATATAGCTTAACTGGGTTTTTGAATCTTGTTTGAACAATGGTAGGCTCAGTCTACTCAGATAGTGGAAATAATCTCCCTGTAAAATAAATTCATGGGGCTATTTAACAGAGTAGCTGTAGAGGCCTGGCTGAAAGCCGGCACCTCTTGGTGCTGAAACCTGGTTTTCCTTTATCTTTCCTTAGTTCCACTTTCTTTTCAGTTAAGGTTAATGTTCCTGGGCTTCTTGAAACAGGTGACTTGAGCTGTGTTAATAAAGCCAGGTATGATAGCATCTTCCATGACTTCAGCTCTCAAACACTGGGGAGAAAAGAAAAAAGTACTTTTAAATGACCACATCCTCTTAATCATATTCTGAGGGAGAGACCACTTATCTTGATTTTAATTTTTCAGTCTCCTTTCATCTCTTCCTCCAAAAATATGGCTCAAGGAAAGGTCACCCATGAAGCACTTATCAAAAAAACATCACTAACATTTAGTGGGAGCCAGCTGGAGTGCAGGGCAGATTAAGGGCAAGGACTAGAGGAGGGGGAGGGAGTGACAATGGTACCTGTGAATATGTTTTGTACTCTGTAAGCCCAGGCAATTCATAAACAAAGACTTGAACAAATTCAAATTTTAAAGTTATTTAAACAAAGCATGGCCTGAAATTCACCTTCCTTTGTTTCCTCTGACAGTGGAGGGGGCCAGGGGAGGTTGGTAACAGAGCAAAATGCTTAGGATAGACAAATTTAGGGAGAGAATGTTTAACTTACTTAGGAAATTAAACTGTTTGCAGTCCCCCAAAAAGTTCTGATTTAAAACGAGTCACACTTTCAACCTTGGTTGGTCAACACAATGTTTCCCATAATATGAAAGTCAGGCTTCTAGAGACTTTGGTATTGCTCAGTGTTGCTCAGGGTGACTAGTCCATGAACCACCTGTGTCAGAAGCACCCAGAGTCCTGGGCAGGTCTCGACTCCACCTCCCCTCAGCTCTCCATCACCTCAACCCCTTCTCTAACCAACCTTCACAGTCTCTGTGTTTAGAGTTGGGAGTCTAAAAGCATTCCAGCTAGGCATTTCTGGACAGCTAGATGCATATAGGTGTTCACCCTCACCTAAACCTATAAAGACTTGGATCCAGGGACTCAGCTAAAAAAAGGAATTTAATAATCTTGGACATCTAATATCAGAGACCCAAGTACTGGTACCTGGACAATGATTAGTAGCACTTTCAATTACTAAAGAGGAAAGATGGGCCCAATGAGGCTTCTAGATTGTTAGAAGTTAAAGACAGGAACAATGACTACATCTTGTTAGCAGGAGTTTAAGTCCAAAGGCAGAAATAGTAGAGCAAATATCAGAACAGAACAGGTGATGAATAAGTATAGAAAGAGTTGCAGTAAGCAGCAAGATGGACATGATGGGGTACTAAGATGTTCTGAGGAAGGGACTTGTGACCAAACATCATGGTTCTTGAGCTGGGACAAGATGTGTCTTCATAAGTATACAGCACATCCACTTAACAACAGCAAAGGAATGCTAATGAAGAACCTAGGCTACCCCCAACATCAGGTCACCCTGAACTCAATGTGAATCAGGAGTTTCTATAGCTCTGCCCCGTATTAAAGGCAAAAGACCACTGATGGCTAGAATTCATCATCATGGGTAGAAAGGACAGGGACACAGGCAGTTAGGAAAAGAAGAAGCTGACATCACTTTCCACCCCCAGGCTGAGTTTTAATAAGGACAGGATAACTCATATTAGCCCAGTGTGCAAGTTCCAGCAATCAAGACACTCAGGCCTGGGCCCAGGGGAATTGGCACATCTGCAGAGGAAGCATTCTCCTTGCTCTGGGTGGAGCAATTGGCCAGGCAAGTGGCTGAAGCAGAACAGGAGCTTTTCTCTCTTTCTGGTTTTCTCCAGCCTGCCCAAGTGAATAAGCTCTTCAGCCAAATGAAAGGACATAAAATTCACATTTTGAGAACCAACTGGAGCACTGGGCTGGTTGCTTCCACATGTACCATTCAATAGTCCCAACAATCCTTAGAAGTAAGTTGTTTTACCATATTTTAAGAATCAGGAAGCCTGAGGTCCAAAGAAGTTAAGGAATCTTTCCAGGAATCTTCCTGACAATTTCTCATGCTCAAAGCACGAGTCATACATTTTTCAGATGCCACTTCTTTTACAGTAGGAAATAACCATATAAAGATTCACTACGTTTATGATTTTAAAAAAGGGTTAAAGTTAAATAAACACAAGTATATGCAAACATGGAAAACCACATCTTCAATCTTGTATTTAGTTTGAGGAAAAAGAAAAAAATTTCCTGTGGACATTTTTTCAGGGCACCCAAACTTGTATGACCTAAACACTCAAAGAAAACATACATATCTAATGCCTGCATGCATGTTGCCTAAGTACTGGCGCCCACTCATACCTTGAACCCAGTTGTGTCCCAAATCAACCCATGCTTTTGCTATGACACTTGCTACACCATTTCACTCATGTTTCTTCTGCCTGAGGGTGCCTCCCCAACACCCTCCACTTATTGGGATGTCACTCCAACTTTAAGACCCAGCTCAATTCCTACCTCATACTGGAAACCTCTAGTGAATCATTAGTCTGCACTGTCCTCTTCCTTTTAACAATAAAGTAAGGAGGAGCAAAATGAAGCAGTCAACACTACAAGAGGTGTTTTGAGGCCAAAATCAGATCAGAGATGGTGCAAGTCTAGACTGCCAGGAAACTAGAAAAAAGGGAATCCAAACATAAGTTAAAGCAGGCAAAATAGAGCTAGGGCTAGTCCCAAGTCTAATTAGCAGGCCAGGTAACAAGAAAATAGAGCTTTGTAGAACATGTTGAGGAGGAAGAGCCATGAGCTGGCCCCAGGGTTTGCAGCTGCCAGCACTAATAGGGAGGCCAAGTACAGGAGCAGGTGGCAACCCACTCATGCCGGGGTCAATCCTGAGGCTGCCCATGAGCACCAGCAAAGCAAAACAACTGAAGTCCTGAATCTAACACCATGGTTTCAACCAGCACCCCTCACCCCAAGGCAGAAAGTCCCCATCGTTACAACATGATTTTAGGAACACAGAGAATAGCACTGCTGGTCCCCCAAATCTCTGCCACCACCACACCCATGCCTGAAACGCCTTTGGTTTTGGAATAGAATCTCACAGCTTTTATCAAGGATCCTTAAGATGCTCTCAACAGAGAGGAAGGAATAGAGAGTGCCTCCACCGGAAACAGAGCATGAGAGGAAGGAGAACATGGCTCCAGGATGGTCAGGAAAAACAGCCATCATGGAAAGGGGTATGGAAGGTGCAATTGAAGAAAGTTGGGTGTTTCACAGATTCCCTATTACCTTCATCAGCACTGCTCCCAACGGTCCCTTCTGCCTCATCCAGTCTAAGCCAGCAGGGTATCAGTGTTTGATAGAGGCTTGCTGTGCACCTTTACACCTTCATGCCCAGGGAGCTGCCATACAGGACTTAAGAAGTGCACAAACCAAGTTCAGGAGGAAAAGCATGCTCTCAACCCCGAATTAGTAGCAAGCTGGCCCTGAGTTTGCAACCTGGGCATGTCCATGACAATCCTAGCTGTCACGGAATTTTTTGTGATGTTGGACAGTGCCAAAACTTCTCTTTACTTTCATTAATTCATGAACAATATGTCTAATCTCTGTCTCATAAGAATGTTGTGAAAATTAATGACCTTGTTAAAAAAAAAAAAAAAAACTAAACAAAACTGATGTAAAATTGCTTTGTATACCCTAGGGATGCTATAAACACCAGGTGATCTTATTTAAAATGCAGATGTATATTTCCATTTATATAAGCCAATATAAGAACATTCAGCTTTACAAAGCGATGGTTATTTCATTTTTTTTTTTTTTAAAGATGGGGTGGGGCAAGATTTCTACACTGAAAACAGCAGTTCTTTTAAGTGAACAAAAATTAATGTTTAGTACTCAGTTTTAGATTTAAATATCAGTGACCTTTATTGAGGGCTTAGTGGGGATATTAAGCATGTATTATCCCATTTAATCTTCATAGTAACTCATTGAAAAAGTTTTACCATCTACCATTTCACAGATAAGAGAACAAAAATGCTGAGAAATTAAGTAACTAGCCAGGAATTTAGTAGCAGAGACAAGATCAGAACCCTGGGGCTGCATAGTTTCCTGCCTATTTCTTTCTCTATTAAGCCATACTGCCTCCCCAGCTAATCTCCAGACCCCACCAAACATGTAATGCTTGTTGAGTATTAAATGCCAAACAATCTAGCAAAGCAGCTAAAGGAGAAGGATTAGAAATGTAAATGCCTATTGATGCTAAAATAATAAATGAAATAAATTATCTATAAAATTAACAAATCCATAGAAAAATAACAGGTGATGTGTGAAATTCTTATTTACATTTGTCCTTCCTCTCAGTTTATTCTGTAGAAAAGGCCATGCTTGCCTACCTGAGATCCCCCTCCTTAAACCCTAATATTCTGCCCACCTTCAGGCAGGTCACTTCCCTCCTCCATAAAATTATGATTTGACCCTGTCAGGGTTGCAGGCTCAAACCCAATAGGGCCACATACAAGAACCAACCAATAAATGCACATAAATCAGTGGAACAACAAATTCTCCCTCTCTCTCCCCTCCTTCCTCCTTCCCTTTCTTCCTGCCACCTGTCTGTCTCTCTCTTCCTAAAATCAATACAGACAAAAAGAAAAAATGATTCAATAAGCTTTGACAGAAAGCCACTCAGCACCAGGCAAGTAGTCTCTTCCAGCTATCAAGTTCTATGGCTCTAGGAAAGCACCTTCGAGGCATAGAGTGCAGTGCAATTCGCCTGGTGCAAATTACAGTGTTCAGTTCTTTCCAACATCAACTTACTGCTGAGGACAAGAACTGAAAGTGACTCTAGCCAGTACTAAATTGGTTCCTCATCGCAAATCTAACAAGCCCTGACTCTAACTTTCCTCTCTGCAGCCTGATATCTCAGAGATTCGATGATTAACACACCATGTTCCAAAGGGAGCAATTGCCTCCTGGCCTCATGGGAAGCTGGTGACCTTGAGCTTCCTCCAGCCCACGTGGTATCCACCTGTTTCCTCTCTCTCAGCCATGTGGCTCTCAAGACACTGCTTAAAGCCCAAAAGCAGAGAGCAACACAATCCCAAGCCCTATAAGTGGAGTTGAGTGCAGTCAGCAATTCAGAGCAGAGCCGGAATCCTCCAGTTCCAGCCTCAAGAGCCAAACCAGAGACCACTGGGGCTCCTCCAAGCCACCTGCAGACTCCACTTCACATCTCAGCCAGGAAGTATATAATATTGGGGAGGGAAGAAAAGGCAAGTCATGCTCCCTAGAAAGGAACCATAGAGGAAGTCAGAAAACCAAAATGTGACCATCCATGGAGTCAATATCACCTCCACAACTTTATCTGGAGCTTATGGAAAATAGGCAGCTGCCCTCCCAATGGTAGGGTTTTGGAGATACTGAGAAAGACCCCAAATACACACAAGGAAAAAGACTGTCTTCCCTACCAACTTACTAGTGTTTAAAATTCCAGGATGCCAGCTCTGCCCATGGGCTTTTATAGTCTGTGTTCCCATTTTGCCCTACTGCATTATCCTGAGGGCTGCAACTGAGGCAGGGAAAGTGGGCATTATAAGAACAGATCCAGGAGTGAGGGTCAAAGCATGGCTGGGGAGTTCCAACCCTGCCCTGTGTCCCCACTCAGGCCACCTTTCCCACAAACCATGCCACGCAAAGGTATAAAGTGTCAGGTGCTTCAGCCTCATCCACTGTGATGTCTGAGACTTTCCAGTTCTATCTAGCCTTGTTGGTTTTCCCTGACTGCTCCATTCCAACATCCACTCAACTTCTAACCCTTTCACTTCACTTTTTCATTTCTGGTCATTGCCACCTTGGACTACACAATGGGATTCTGCTTCTGATGTAACAGGACAGGAGAAGTATCACCCATGGGCTTTGCAAGAAGACAGAGAAGCGTGGAGTTTCAGCTCTGCCATTAATTAGCTATGTAAGTTTAAACACATTAACTTAAACTCTCTAATCTTCAATTGCCTCATCTGCAAGATTAGGTCACTAATAGTGGCCACGTAGGGTTATTGGGAAGATAATATAAAGTATGGAAAGCCCATTGGGTACTAGACTTTGCAGGGGATCTCTTCATAAGTTATATAACTGTCTAATCACTATGGTGTATACCTGAAACACAACACTGTATGTCAACTGTAATTGAAAAATAAAACATTATTTTTTTTAAAGTATGTGAAGTCCAGAAGCTGATGGGACCTCAGACATGATCAAACTCACCCTGACCTGCCCCCAGTCCCAAGCATTTTAGGTAGCTGCCCCAGCATGAGTCAGCCCAGCCTAGTTCCCATTTTTGGCCAGGCTCATTCCAGTATAGCTGGGGGCAAAGTGGGGAGGTGGGGCCATAAGGACAGCAGCCAGGCAGTGTCAGGAAAGAGATGGACACTGTCATCAGATCCAAGGGGAGCACAGGCACAGAAAGAGGAGTGGAGGCCAGTCACAGTGCTAGAGGGGAGCCCACTGCTTGTGTTGAGAACAAGGCACAGTGTTTGTAGCTTACTCACAGTGGTACTGACCACATGGTCCTTTAGGGAACCATAACATTTCATAGTGAAGAGCTGCACAGAACATGCTTAAAATAATATCCAGAAAGTATAATAGTTTATGCCCTCTCACTTACAGGAAAGGCTCAGAAAGAGGAGGATGTAGCCCCAAGGTTAATTGTCAGAACCTCAGTTTTCTATTTCTTTGGAAAGATTGCAAGTTTTTATTTGTTTGTTTGTTTGTTTTTTAGCACCAAACCAGTAGTGCACCTTATGTGCCTGGTACCAAGCACAGGACCTACATGGGTAAATAAACAAATACTACTTTTTTCATACTCTCAAGAGACTCTTTCTACCCCATCACTACCCTTAGCACCTGGCCAGCATCCCAGTACCATGTCCACACGAAGCTGGTGTGGACATCAGCACTTTATGGAGGCACCTGCCAGCACCCCTCTTTCACCCCCCACTAGACTAACCAGTTAAACTTGCACTTCCTTGTCTTTTTCATTCCCTGGCTCCAGAATCCAGCCCAAGAGGCAGTAGCTGGTGTTGTAGTTGAAAGTGAAGATGCTAGAACCAGACTATTGGATCCAATCCTAATGCTTCTAGTTGCATGAATTTGAGCAAGTTATATACCCTCTCTGAGCCTCAAGTCCTTCATCTGTAACAGGGAAGATGGCAGCTCCTACTTCATGAGGTTGTCACAAAGGTTAAATAGATCAATATAATAGATAATATATAAATTATTAACATCTGCTTTCAACCCCTTCCATGACATGACAACCCATTTTAGACTCTGCTCTAGGTTTCTGAGTATATCTTCCCGTAGGTTGTATAGTCTACGCACCTTTTCAGCACAAGTATCACCTATTGCTTTAGGAAAGAGAGAGCTTCTGTCAGTGCTTGGACTGCAGACTGCAAACATTCCCCTTTCAGAGCATTTATGCTCAACCTCACTCAGTGATAAGTTTTGATCTGTAAGTAGGAGTATTGGAGAAGACCAGTGGTTCCCAAGCTTTTCTGCATTATGCACACCTTAGAAAATCTGATAAAAGTGATCAACTCCCTTTGAGTCTAGAATCCAGACCCCATGCAAAGAGCCTCTGAACTGGATGATTTCTGAAATAAAAGTTTAGTTCTAAAAATAATGTAAAAACATACAGAGATAAAACAAGTTAAGAAAATCAGGTAACATATTAAGACTGACATTCATCTGTTATACTGTTAAGTTTATACTGACTATTAAAAAAATTTTTTTGCCATCTATCTGTCCAATTTTCCCAACACCATTAATGGAATAGGCTATCTTTACCCCATTTATGTACTTGCCTCCTTTGTCAAATACTAATTGACCATAAAGGTGTGGGTTTATTTCTGGGCTCTCTATTCTATTCCATTGATCTACATGCCTATTTTTATGCCACTACCATGCTGTTTGATTATTATGGCCTTGTTACATAGCCAACTATTAAAATCTTGAATACCTCTACTCTGACTACCAACTGTCATCTGTCCCAAAGACCTCCCACTTCTGTGCTCCTGTCCCCCAGATCCTATAGACTTTTTCATCACCTAGCAATAAAGGGGAATTATTTGACACAAATGGGGGGGGGCCACTTAGAACTCTGTGTTGGCATCATTTTCATCAATCAGTACCTAATATATTGAATAGCATTCCTGGTATATAAATGGTTTGCATTGGTCAACCCCAGGATGACCTTATATGGCCAAGCCAAGGAGTTTGGAATTTGTCCTATAGTGCAAAATCAGGCTTATCCTAAAGGGAAGCAGAATTAGACTCTTAGATGGGATTTTCCCCCTAATCTAACCCTACATTATTCTGAAAGACCTTAACCTCACAGAGTGAAATTAAGAATTCAGAAAATAGGCCCTGGCTGGTGGCACAGTGGGTAAGGTGTCAGCCTGCGAACCCAAAGGTTGCTGGTTCAATTCCCCAGCCAGGGCACATGATGAGGTTGCAAGCCAGGTCTCCAGCCAGCTCTGTAGCTGGAGGCAGGTGAAAGGCAACCATACATTGATGTCTCTCTCCCTCTCTGCCTCTCTCTCTTCCCCTCTCTCTAAAAATAAAGAACAAAATATTTTTTTAATTCAGAAAATAAAAGAAAATATATAGTAACAGCAGATTTTCATGAAGCCCAGGGTCTTTGAATATGTCCTGACTCTACCTCAATTAACAGCTCAGAACCTACAACACCCTTTCCAACTCTGAAGTTACTTGATACTAAGAGAATTTGGGCTCCTATATATGATTTTCTCCTAAAATTTTTAGGCTTGGGTGTAAACCCAGAGAGTTTCTTTGACTACTATACAAATGATCTCCCACCTCATAACTCCCATTTGTTATGTTTTCCTTAGTATTAGGGTCAGAAAAATTTCCAATGCAAGCAGCCACTTAGCTTTATGTTTAGCTCAAAGCAGTTGATAAGAATGTATACATATATAATAGAGACATCTCCAGATTTGGCTTGGTCCTGAGTTTGGGGCATAATGGTTATGAAATGGGAAAAATAAAAAATACTACTGGATGGAGCTATATCTTCCCTACTGTAGTATGGCCAACATTAAAACAGAAAGGGAGATATCATCTGCCAATTTCATTCTTCTTGAAAATTTAGAATGTCTTTTTACTTATGTATTGATTTCACTAATTATGTAGTCTAGTATTTTTCTCAGAATTCTACTCTAAAGGCAAAAGTCTCAGAGCTTAGAAAGCCTAGCTCCCCAACACCCTTCTTATCTTCATTCCCAGGTTCCAACCCAGCATCTCCAAATAATAAACCCTAATCTCAAAACAAAAAAAGAACAAACAGAACTCTTACCTGCTCCAGCACCAACTTTAATCCTAACTTCCCAGATGCACCTTAGAATCATGGAATCAGAATATCCAAATGATCACACCACACCCCAGCCCAATTCCATACCAGTGACATGGGATGATTCTCATAAATCAGTAGTTCTTAAAGTTCCCCATGGAGTTTTAATATGTGTCCAGAGGTGAAAACCACTCTTAGCCTTTACATATCATTTTCAGAGCAAGCCTGAACCCCTTAAGGAAGTTTTAGGGAGATTCAGGAATCAGGTGGTTGGGAAAGGGAGAAAGGCAGCAAAAAGAAATAAGAGCTGTTGTACTGTCTATCCTCTACTTCTGAATCTCAATTTGTACTTTCTCTTCCTCTTTCACTTTGGTGGCAACTACCTTTGCCCTGGAGCAAATATTTATCCAAAGCTTGTCATCAAATCTTCCCAATATTAGCAAATCAATTTTAAAAATGGGATGAAAGTATGAATAAAATTAACACTTTAAGAATGTACAATTAGGAGTGGGACAGAGGAGAGCAAAAAGGGGATGGATGTAATACAACAACAATAAAGTTAAAAAAAATAAAAAAAGAATGTATAATTAGCCCTGTAAGATCAAACCCTCATGTTTTTTTTGTTTGGTTTGGTTTCTTTTTTTATATTTTTATTCATTATTCTCAGAGAGAAAGGCAAGGAAGGAAGAAGAAAGGGAGAGAAACATCAGTGTATAGTTGCCTTTCACCTGCTTCCATCCACAGACCTGGCTGGGGACCTGTCTTGCAACTTGGTTATGTGCCCTGGCTGGGGAATAAAACCAGCGACCTTTGGGTATGCAGGCCAGCACCTTATCTACTTAGCTGGTTTGAGCCACCAGCCAAGGCTCAAACCCCCATGTTTTACCATCACAATCAGCCCTGTAAGATCATACCCACAATACAGACAAGAAAACTAAAGGTCATAAAATTCAAGGCCCCCCATTGTGTATATAAGTGTCTGGTTAGAGCCAACATCACACTGTTCATATGACACAGCAATGTGCTAACACATACATCTGCTAAGAGTGTGACCTGTCTGATTCTAGAGAACATCATTCACTGAACTATAATGTGAATGATGACTCTAGGGGACAGCCATACACAATTTGCACAATCTAGTATGGCAGCCCTAAACTGCTTCCCCAGAGACTACTGATAAAAGTACCAATGATCAGAGTTCTGCAACAAGAAAACTGATTTGTGTACCAAATTTCTCCCTGAACTGGTACATTTCCATGTTTGTTTATTTGTTTGTTTGTTTGTTTTGCCCTACCACTATGGCAGACTTAACCTCAAAAGGGACAAATTGGTTTGGGGGCAGTGGAGGGAATAGGAGCAAGGGTCAAAAACAGGTCATGCAAATAGTATCCTCTCACAGTCATATTATGCTCAGCATGTCCCACACTCTTACCAGAACTACTCTTCTCCCATAATAACTTCTAACAGTTCATCTCAGCATTTTTCATGTGGTAATTCTAGCCAATGGCCTGGAACTTATTTTATATCCACACCCATTCTCTCACTCCCTCACACACAGTAAGTCAAGATGTCCTGACATTTCACTTCCTAAGTAATTCTAACATCTTTCCCTGAATGTTCAACCTTGACCACACATCACAACTCAGGCCCCACTGTCATTTCCCTGGGCTAATGTAATGACCTCTCCGAAGTCAGTCATTGCACCTCAACTCTATCCTCCACATTGCCATCACAGTGACCTCTGTAAGATGCTAACGTGACATACAATTCCCCAGCTTAATACATTTTAGTGGTTCTCTGTTGCTTATAAGATGAACTCTCAGTGCTTTAGTATGGCAAATGAGTCTTTTTATGACCTGGGCTGCCTATTTCTCTAGACTCACTCTACCATTTCCTACCTTCTCTATTAAGCTTTGATAAAAATCAAGTCACTTATAGTTCATACTTTATGTCATATGATTTCACACTAACATGCCTTTAGGCATGGTGGACCTCTGACCTGAACTATCCCCTCCCCCAACCATGGCTTCTTTATTGAGTGACATATGCCCTATCTTCAAGGCTCACTCAAGTGTCATGTCTTCTAAGAAGGCTTCCGTCAACACTCAGCATGGGTGAAGAGCCTCCCTTATGAGCTCCCATAGCAACTTCAATCTTAACTCTTACTATATTGTATAAAATGCGCCCTTTTGCCTGTCCATGTGATCTTCTCCCTCAGAGATCACAAACTGATGGCCTCTGAGCTAAATGCAACCCCAGATGTCTCTTGTTTGCACTACATCTTTTTCAATTCTGTATCACGCACAAGTATTTAACAAGTAAAATGATGTTCATCATTCTATCCAAAACAGAGTAACAAAGACCAGATTGAACCTCCTGCTTGAAACAACCAAACCAAACCAAGCAAAAAGATGAAACATGAGTAAAAGTTTTCAGGAAATAGGACATCAGGTGATGAAGGACAGCAATTCCTAAAAGGTGGGAAACTGGTGAGATGAGTTCCACCATTGCCCCATGATGTTGTCTTAAGAGAGTTTCCAGGTCAGAGCATGAGGGGAGGGAAACTTTTTGGAGCTGTGCAGACTCCCTGAATTGAGAAAACTGAGGGGGCAGGGTGGGGGGAGTTCAAAATTCACAGGGCAGAATAACAGGAAGGAAAGGGCTGCACAGGGAAAACACTCTGCATATCTGCAGAGGGTCCCCACTGAGTATTCAGCAGAATACTGATCAGCACAAGCTTGTGAAAAGACTGCCTGAGGCCAGGGAGAGAATTATCCAAAAGGATTAGCAGGAAAAGTACCCAGTAATCACATAAGGCCAAAAATATTGTCTATTGCCAACAGCCAGACTGGAAAATCTTATAATTCACAGGGCATTTGTTAAAGTACTCAAAAGGATCTTACCTCAGTAGTGTCAAATAATTAGGCCTAAACTGAATCTTACTCTTGTACCACTTAACAAATCTTAAAAGTAAGACACTAAATGAATTAAAATATTTCCAAGAATATTACTGTGTCCTAAAACAAAGGTTAAGAATATTTATAAAAATATAAAGATATTCAGGATTCAGTGAGGTAAAATTCACAATGTCTGCAATCTAATAAAAAATTACCAGGCATTCAATGACACCAAAAATATGATGCTTTATGAGGAGAAAAAAACAAACAAACAAACAATATAAAACAATCCAGAACTGGCACAAAGGTTAGAATTTGTAGGCAAAAACATTAAAGTAAACATAAAATATAATAGTATTCACACACATTCAGAAGGTTAAATAGCAAAATGAAAGCTACAAAAAAATGGTAATGTTTAGCAATTAAAAACTTCAATATCAAAAACTATTAAACATGTAGTATGAGATTAATGGTAGATCAGACATTGCAGGAAAAAAAAAGAGTAGAGAATTTGAAGGCATAGCAATAGAAATTACACAAAAAAGAACACAGAGAGGAAAGAAGGGAAATAGCATCAGCCTGATACATTTAGTTGTACTAATATACAGGTTGTGGAAATCCCTGAATGAGGAGGGACAAAAAAGATCTTAAAAATTAACGGCAGACATAGACACCAGCCTGCGAACCCACAGGTCACTGGTTTGATTCCCAGTAAGGTCACATAACCAGGTTCCAAGCTGGTTCTCCAGGCAGGTCCATACATTGATGTTTCTCTCCCTCTCTCCCTCTCTCCCTTCCCCTCTCTCTGGAAATAATACAATACTAAAATAAAACAAAAATTAATGGCAGACAAAACTATTTTCTGTTATTTTGAGCAACAAAATAAATTATGTAGCATTGTGTTATAACCCACAGTACAAAATAAATATCCAGGAGTTCATGCTGATTTCAAAAAATATTCAATAATTGAGTACATAAATAAATAGGATGTAGTATATAAATCATAGAAGAATTCTAAATAATTTATTTCTAAAAATTTCTCTCAAGGAATAGAACATAAGTGACTACTCCTTAAATGTATACTGTACATAAAGACTTCCTTTCAAAGTATACAATATTAAAAAAAAATTGAGGGGGCAACTTCACAGTAGAGAAATCTGAAAATATTACCTTATATCACAACCAGGTTATTAAGGGAGAAGTTATATTGATAGCTTTTATTCTTGAAACATATAACTCTGATATGTAGTCTTTCTCCCAAGGTCGCACAACCCTATACTAATGAGAAAAATATTATAAAACTTCAGTTGAGGGGCATACTACCAAATACTTGACTAGGAAACATGACAAATAAATATAATATGATCCTAAAACAGAAAAACAACATTACATAAAAACTTGAGAAAATGTAAATTGAATATAAAGTCAATATTGGTTCATTAATTATGATAAATGTACCATGCTAATAATAGGATGTTAATAATAGAAAAAACTGTATTTGAATTTTTCTGTAAATCTAAAAACTATCTAAAATAAAAAGGTTACATCAGGTTTCTCTTTGAAATAACACAGGCAGGAACACACAACAGCAACATCTTTTTTTTAAAGTAGAAGAAAATTGTTGTCCACTTAAATTCTATACCTGGCAAAATTTCCTCTCAAAAAAAAAAGGTGAAATAGATTTTTTAAGATATTCTAAAATTGAAATAACTTATCATTAGAAAACCCAGATGGTGAGAGAGAAGAGACCTAGAAAGATGACAACAGAGTAGAAGGCAGTGCTGATAGCATTCTCTAGTACCAGAACAGCTGGAGGATAGGGTAGGGAGCATGAGGCATCTTCATGTCCCTGCAAATTGGAGCAGCAAGCCTCTGGACTCAGAGGTGCACAGCCCAGAGGTTACAGAGACCTACAGGAGAGCAGGTGAGACAATTCCGAACCAGCCAATGGACCAAGGTTGGCTCTGGGTGGTGGCGGCTCTGCCCAGAAGGGTGGCTCTAACAAAGACAGCTTCAGGCTTCCCAGTGAATAGAAATCTGAGCAGTGAAGTGTGGACAGTGAGTGCAAACTCCGGAGGGATTGAGGAATTGAACTCCAGCAGGGGAGGGATTGTGTGAGAGCCACGATCTAGAGTCTGAGAGAAATGAAGCACCTCCCAGAGCCACAGGCAGAAGAGGAAAGACCTAAGTGGAGCAGGAGCAGGGGAGCAGGGAAGTACACCAGCCCGGGTGGTGAGAGGGCCGAAAATTGTGCTGCTGCACCAACCAGGGAAGAGGGCAGCTCAGAGCCCCAGTGAGAAAGGAGGCCCAATCCCACACACCCACAACCTCACACAGTCTCCCGCAAAAACCCGAAACTGTGTGCCAGGAACTTGCTACTGGAGACACTGGCGTGCCCATTGCAAGCAACAAAAACCTCCTCGAAGAGCTAGAGAGGGAGAGTTAGCCTTCACCAGCAGACTGTGCTGTGGGACCCCTGGGGAGCCAGGCATGCATCTCAGAGGTGGTAGTGAAACCTCCTCAAAGTGCTGGACTACATGGAGGGCTAGACATCACCGGAAAATGGCCTGTGGGGCCCCCATGGAGCCAGGAGCTCTTTGCAGACAGGGTCTACCTCCTCGAAGAGCTAGAAGGGGAGGGCTAACCATCACAGGGGCAAATGAAGTTGCAGGCTACCCCCATTGGAACCAGGTGCCCATCGCAGGCAGGAACCTACTCCAGGAGCTGGAGGGGGAGAAGTAGCCATCAACACCACATAAGCAACCCACAGTTCTTCACACACAACCAGTGAAAGAAGGGAGGGCCCCAAAATGCTAGCAGTGCAGAAACCCAGCTAGGCTACCTGAAGCTCAGCCTACCAGGGGGCAGGCACTCAGAATCAGCCCTGACTGTGAAAGCCATAGGCCCTGCCACTCCAAGACCACACAATCTGACTGTAGACTGCAGTGACTTGACCAAGAAAAAGAGACAGACTCAGGAAATGGATAGCTGCTGATCTCAAGTACCTGAGCTACACCAAGAGATACATGAACTATTAATCCCTAACATATTCTTTTCAAAAGTTACTTCCATCCCTCACAATTAGTGCATTTCAAGTAAATAGTTTATATCATAGTGTATCCCAATTCCTATATTTTTACTCCTCCCTTATCTCAATCCACCTACTCTACGTAAGATCCTCCTCATACTCTTGTTTTAAAGTCTACTCACCCTCCTGCTACAACTCATTCCCAGTCCTCAATCTAAATACTCCTCCCTTCTGCAGCTGCTTAAACCCTTTTTTTTTTTTTTTTGGTGTGTGTATGGGGGGGGGTGCTACTAGGGGCTACACATTCATTTTGTCTGCTAAAAGCATGGGTCCTGGCTCCACCTGGACCAATCAGTGACCATTGAGGGAGGATAGGGAGGTAGATGCGGCAACTATATATATGCTTATACTGTTCACTCGCACTTGAAGCATTCTGATTTACCTCCTCCCCATTTCTATATAAATAATAAGTTGTCTTTCTCTCTCACATCCCCACTATCTTTGCTACTCCTTTGCACCCTTCAAAATTATCTATACTTTAATCAACTTAATCATTGCCCTTTCTTATAACACTCTTATCATATCTACATCCCTATTGAGACTGGCTCAGTTGCAGCTGAGGGTGTGAATAAAAGTGGGGGTTGCCTTGGAGGGTATGGGTATGTAGCTAGGTTCATAGGCAGTCAAAAGTGGGGTTAAAGGAGAAAGATATCGCCAAAGGTGTGGTTATTTTATTATTTTGCCTGGACTGGTGGTTCTGTTTTAGGAGCAGCTCAAAAATAGTGTATGACACAGGATAGAAGGAGCACCTCTCAATCAGCCAATTAGAGGAGAAGGAGCAATACATACAAACCCAAAATACAGCCAGGTAGCCCAAGTTAACAACATAAAGGCCACCCAAAGAGCAACAAGTTGAGGAAATCTAGGAGACTGCAACACTGAACTCCACAAATCTCCTAACACAGAAAGGTGCTACACGAAGGCAAGGATTCAAAGCAGATTAATCCAAGACAAAAACAAGAAACAACAGACACCCAAAATGGGGATAAAAAATCATTCCATCACCAAAAGGAAAGGAGGAATCCCCAGAAAGATCACTAAATGAAACAGAGGCAAACAAACTATCAGATATGGAATTCAAAATGATGATAGAGAAGCTCAATGAGCTCAGCCAGCTCAAAGAAAACTACAAACAACTCAGGGGAACTCCAAGGAACTCCAAAAAAGCTACAAGGACCTTACTGAGAGCTATACCAGCATTAAAAAGGACAAAGAAACTATCAGTAAGAGCCAGGAGGAAATGAAGAACACAATTTCTGAATTGAAGAATACAGTAGAGGGAGTCAACAGTAGGCTAGAGGAAGCAGGGGGTTGCATCAGTGAGCTGGAAGACAACATACAAAACTTTTCCAAGACAGTGCAACAGAATGAAAAAAGACTGAACAAGAATGAAGAGGTTTGAAGAGAGCTGCAGGACAATATGAAACATAAAAATATTCATATCATAGAGATACCAGAAGGATAAGAAACAAGGAATGCAAAACCTGTTCAAAAAAGTAATGATAGGAAATTTCCCTAATATGATGAGTGAAAATGTTACTCAAGTTCAGGAAGCACAGTGAAGATAAATCCAAACAGACCCATTCCAAGACACATTATAATTAAAATGGCAAATTTCAAAGACAAAGAGAGAATCCTAAAAGCATCAAGAGAGAAACAGCAAATAACATATAAGGGGGCCCAATAAGGTTATCAAATGATTATTCAACAGAAACAATACAGGCCAGAAGGGAATGGCAAAAAAATATTCCAAGTAATGAGAAACAAAAGCCTGCAACCAAGAATACTCTACTCAGCAAGGCTCTCATTCAAAATGGAAGGAGAAATAAGGAGTTTCTCAGATAAAAGAAGAATAAAAGAATACATCTCTACCAAACCAGCATTGCAAGAAATGCTAAAGGGTCCACTTTAAAAAAATGAAGAAACAGAAAGAGGCAGGTACAAAGTGGGAAAATGGCAATGAATAAGTATCAATCAATAATAAGCTTAAATGTAAACAGATTAAATATGCCAATCAAAAGACATAGGGTAGCTTAATGGATAAGAAAACATGATCCACATATATGCTGTCTTCAAGAGACCCACCTCAGAACAAAAGATTAACACAGATTGAAAGTGAAGGGATGGAAAAATATATATCAAGCAAATGGACACAAAAAAAGGCTGGAGTAGCAATACTTATTTCAGAAAAAAATAGACTTTATGATGAAGGCCATAAAAGAGATAAAGAAGGACATTTCATAATACTTAAGGGAACAATCCATCAAGAAGAAATAACTCTGGTAAACATATATGGACCCAACATAGGAGCTCTGAAATATATAAGGAAAATGTTGGAGGACTTCAAGGAGGATATAGACAGCAACACACTACTAGTAGGGGATTTTAATACCCCACTATCATCAATAGACAGATCTTCCAAACAAAAATTCACCAAGGATGTCGTGGCGTTGAACAACACTCTAGAGGAAATGGACCTAACTGATATATACAGAACCTTTCACCCCAAAGAAGCAAAACATACATTCTTTTCAAATACACATTTGCATGTTCAAATGGAACATTCTCTAAGATAGACCACATGGTAGGTAACAAGACAAGCCTCCACAAATACAGGAAAATTGAAATCATACCAAGTATCCTCTCAGATCACAATGGTTTGAAACTAGAAACCAATCTCAAGAGTAAAAAAACAAAACAAAAAACTCTAAGTCATAGAGACTGAATAACATGCTTTTAAGTAAGGAATGGGTTAACAATGAGGTCAAAGATTAAATCAAAAAGTTTCTGGAAACAAATGACAAAGAATACACAACAGCCCAAAACCTACGAGATACAGCAAAGGCAGTCCTCAGAGGGAAATTCATAGCAATACAGGCCTACCTAAAAAGGTCAGAAGAAGCTTATATAAACAACCTAACCATAAAGCTGCAAGAACTAGAGGAGCAACAACAAACAAAGCCCAGAGCAAGTAAAAGAAAGGAAATCATCAAGATCAGAGCAGAATACAGACTAATTCTACAATTTGAAGAATCAACAAATGCAGGATCTGGTTCT
Source organism: Noctilio leporinus (assembly GCA_004026585.1). Classification (NCBI taxonomy): domain Eukaryota; kingdom Metazoa; phylum Chordata; class Mammalia; order Chiroptera; family Noctilionidae; genus Noctilio; species Noctilio leporinus. Next base: position 85,755 of record PVIW01004894.1, read on the forward strand.
TTGAAAAAATAAACAAAATTGACAAGCCTTTAACTAGACTCATCAAGAAAAAGAGAGAGAGGACCCAAATAAACAATCAGAAACAACAGAGGAAAAATCACAACTGATACTTCAGAAATACAAAAGATTGTAAGAAATTACTACAAAGATATACAAAATACAACAACCTGGATGAAATGGACACATTTCTGGAAATGAATAATCTACCAAAACTGAACAAGCAGAACAAGCAGAAATCCTGAATAGACCAATAACAACTAGTGAAATTGAAGAAGTAATCCAAAATCTCCCAAAGCATAAGAGCCCCGGACCAGATGGCTACACAGGTGAATTCTATAAAATGTTTGGAGAAGAACTAACTCCTATCCTTCTCAACTTATTCCAAAAAATCCAAGAAGAAGGAAGACTCCCAATCTCTTTCTACAAGGCCAATATTATTCTAATCCCAAAACCAGGTCAAGACATAACTAAGAAAGAAAACTATAGGCCAATATCTAATGAACATACATGCTAAGTTTCTCAACAAAATATTGGCCAACCACATCCATCAATACATTAAAAAGATCATACACCATGATCAAGTGGGTTTCATCCCAGGGATGCAAGGATGGTACAACATCCACAAATCAATAAATGTAATACAACACATCAACAAATTGAAAGACAAAAAACATATGATCATATCAATAGATGCTGAAAAAGCATTTGATTAAGTACAGCAACCATTTATGATTTTTAAAAAATACTCAGCCAAATAGGTCTAGTGGGAGCATAACTCAACATAATAAAGGCTATATATGAGAAACCTGAAGCTAACATCATACTCAATTAGCAAAAACTAAAAGCTTTCCCTCTAAGATCAGGAACAAGACAAGGCTGTCCACTTTCTCCACTTCTGTTCAACATTATTTTGGAAGTTCTAGCCACAGCTATCAGAGAAGAAAAAGGATCAAAGGTATCTAAATTGGAAAGGAGGAAGTCAAACTGTCATTATTTGCAGATGACATGATAGTGTACATACAAAACCAGATAGGCTCCACCAAAAACTTACTCAACCTGATAAGTAAATTTAGCAAAATAGCTGGAAATCAAAAGCATTTTTGTATACCAATAATGAAACTTCAGAGATAGAAGCTAGAAAACAAATCCCATTTACCATAGCAACATGAAAAATAAAGTACTTAGGAATAAACTTAACCAAGGAGGTAAAATGTCTGTACTCAGAAAAGTACAGAACATTGAAGAAAGAAATTAAGGAAGATACAAATAAATGGAAGCATATACCATGTTCATGGATGGGAAGCATGAACATCATTAAAATGTCCATGCTACCCAATTAAAATACCAATGACATACTTCACAGAGATAAAAAAAATACTTCAAAAATTTATATGGAGGCAAAAATGCACACAAATAGCCACAGCAATCTTGAGGAACAAGAACAAGGTAGGAGGAATCACAATACCAGACATCAAACTATACTACTGTCATCAAAACACTCTGGTACTGGCATAAGTATAGGCATATAGATCAATGGAACAGAATAGAGAACCCAGAAATAAACCCAGGACTCCATGGTCAATTAACATTTGACAAAGGGGGAAGGAACATAAAATGGAGTGAAAATAGCCTTTCAACAAGTGGTGTTGGGAGAACTGGACAGCAACATGCAAAAAAATAAAACTAGACCACCAACTAATACCATACACCAGAATAAACTCAAGATGGATAAAGGACTTAAACATAAGCAGTGCCACCATAAAGGTCCTAGAGGAAAATATAAGAAGTAAAATTTTAGATATCCTATGCAGAAATATGTTTACTGATATTTCACCAAGGGCAAAGGAAATAAAAGAACAAATCAACAAATGGGACTATATCAAATTGAAAAGTTTCTGTTCAGCTAAAGAAAATACCAGCAAAATTAAATGGGAACTAACTGTATGGGAAAACATATTTGCCAAAGATACCTCAGACAAGGGTTTGATCTCCAAAATATATAAAGAACTAATGGGACTCAACACCAAGGAGACAGATAGCCCAATTAAAAAATGGGCAAAGGACCTGAACAGACAATTCACTGAAGGAGTCATACAAAGGGCCCAAAGGTATATGAAAGAATGCTCAACATCACTATCCATCAGAGAGATGCAAATGAAAACCACAATAAGATACCACCTCACACCTGTCAAAATGGCAATCATCAACAAATCAACAAACAACAAGTGTTGGCAAGGATGCGGGGCAAAGGGAACCCTCATACACTGTTGGTGGGAATGCAGACTG